>VZRX01015531.1:109040-121737 GCA_013398075.1 Notiomystis cincta | reverse complement strand
TTTGTTTGGGCTTTTTTTGGGTTTTTCTTGCAGTGGTTTTGGAGTCTCCTCTAAAGTATGTGCACATTTCTGCCACGGACCCTTAAAAGTTCATTTTAAATCCCATGAAACTCTGTGATACCCTCCCCTCTACAATCAATATTTTCAAAACTGACTTGCAGGGTGAACTGGGAATGACTATAAATACAGATATTAGAGCACTGCTTTACATTTTCCACTCAGGATAATCGAAAAAGCACCTTGTGGGAGGCACAGGGTCTCCTGCTCAGAACATCTGAGAAAGAGCCACTTGTTCTAAGTCTTCCTTGAGAACCACAGAAATAATTTCTGTTGGTATCACAACTTATTCCCACATTGATCTCTTTAAAATTACTGACTGTGGGAGCCAAGTGAACCTGATGAGAGTGGCATTATTTAAACCATAATGAAGAATTTTGTATGGTTCTACCTTCTTTTCTCCACAGACTCGAGTTTTGTAGTTCTCTCCTAAAACTACAGTTTGCTGTTTTCTTTTTTGGCAATGTTTGGGGTTTTTTTGTGGCATAAGAGAAGATTTCATCAGTGCACAAGAGCTTTTCCCTGATCTCCTAAGAGGTCAAACTGACTTCAGGATGATTGAAATAGGAATCTCCATAAATTTTCCCTCTTATTTAGAGGATTTACTTCCAAAATCTGCATCAAATTGTACCAAAAACCCAGGAAAAGCATTTCCCCCCTTAATTTGCTTTTTCCTTGCTTGGAGCTGAGGGGGTTTTGGTTTGAAATGATGTTAGTAAAACTCAATATTGTGAAGGAAATTAGTGAAATATTTAGTCAAGGTCATGCAAGAATTCTCACTAATAAAGCAGATTAAAAAAATTAATAAATCAGTACTTGATTAAGCAGAAGATGAAGAGACAGCAGCCTATTTCTGAGTCAGAAAAGTTCTGCAGTAAAACTACTTGAACTAGTACATGTATTTAAGTACTGCTTTTATTTTTTTCCTTTTTTAATCACATTGATCTTCATATAGAGAGAGAAAAGGAAGGATCATTTAGGGATTAAGGGCTTTCCCTGTGAATGTGGGGATGGTATTGGGAATACTGTCTAATAATAATGACATCTGGCCTCAAAATAACCCATTTTTTTCCTGAAATACTTGTGAAGAAGATACATTTGGACAAGATTTGTTCACCTTGGTAGGATGCTCATTCTGAAATTCAAATGCAAAGGAGTTGTCAGTGATCAAAATCTTAATTATTGCCGGATCCCCCCTTCCTGTGAGCTGTGATCCCACAGGATCTGGGAGCTTTTTCCTCCTATGCCCTGCAGGGATTGGGAGAGAAGACTCCAAGTCATTCCTTATCCCATTTGAAGAGCAGGAAAGGGATGGAATGGAGAATCCTAACACATCTGTCTTTGCAGATTCCTCTCTATCAAAAGAAAGGGTTTTATTTTATTGAGATAGATGAGTTGGATCAGCACATACAACTTTAAATAAATTCTAATAATCACTTAATAGAAATAAAGGGAAATATTGAGAGGTAAGGAAAAGAGTGAAAATAGGCTCAAACCAGCAGCATTTGTTTGGAAACAGAAATGCATTTTCAGCTGTATTCAGAGTCCAAATCTGCTGTTTGAGGATAGAGATCAGCACAAGAAATAGAACCAAAAGCGATCATTTTGCTTCTCTGGTTTCAAAGTTTTATATTATACCCTGACAGGGCCAGACTGAAATGGGCAGGTTTGGTAAACCCAGCGAAGTGGTTTCCAGGCCCTCCAGAGCTGGGATTAACTTTGCTAAAGCCAACCCTGCAAAGGCTCAGTTTTGCCTGTGCCCAAGGTGACCTAGGCACCATGCAGTGCTGAAATGGGTCAAAATGGGTAAGACAGAAAGGAAAAATTAATAATTATGAGGAGGTTTATGGATTGTAATTAGTTGTATGCATCATGGCTCCTGGCATTCCACAGGGAGCTAAATAAAAACACAGCAAACCCTCCCCTTTCAGGCCATGTTTCATAACGAGCTGCCTGGGCTTCAGTTTGAGGACAGAAATCATATGGAGTCAAACCAGACCTAGTGATTTGATGGACAAAGGGGTCATTTGGGAGCATTTTTCCAGCCACCCTTTTAAACTGTGCTCAAACCCACTGATGTTTGCTGTGAGAGTGAGGCCCACCTTGGAGAGCCCCAGCCTGGAGCCCCATGTCCAGCTCTGGGGCAGGACATGGACATGGAGCTGTTGGAGAAAGTCCTGAGGAGGCCATGAAGGTGATGAGGGAGATGGAATCAGGCTGGGAGAGCTGGGAGGAGAAGGCTCCAGGGAGATCTCAGAGCTCCTTGAAGGGACTAAAGCGACTCCAGGAGATCTGGAGAGGGACTGGGGACAAGGGATGGAAGGACAGGACACAGGGAATGGCTTTGAGCTGAAAGTGGAGAGATTTAGATGGGAAATTGGGAAGGAATTGTTTCCAGTGAGGGTGGGGAGGCCCTGGCACAGGGTGCCCAGAGAAGCTGTGGCTGCCCCTGGATCCCTGGAAGTGTCCAAGGCCAGGTTGGACACTGGGGCTTGGAACACCCTGGGATGGTGGGAGGTGTCCCTGCCATGGCAGAGGGGCTGTGATGACCTTGAAGGTCCCTTCCAACCCAGACCTTCCTGTGATTCCATGATCCTATTTACGTTCTCCTCTATGATCCTGAAAGCAGAAATTCCAACACAAAAGCTGAGGGTCATGAATTTGTTCTCTCCTGAGCATGGCTCTGGAAATTAAGGAACCTTCTGAGCTGTGTCAGGCAGTCACATTCCACACATATACAGATGTTTTTTCTTGTATCAGAAGAGTTAACACCAGGAATTAAAAACTGGGGGAAAGAGTCCATTATTTCCAGTAGGGAAAAATTCCATGCCATTTTTTGCTATCTACATGAAAATACCTTTTATTTCCCTCATTTATCACACACTGACATTCTGCATTGGTGCTAAAAGGTATATTTACAGTATCAGATCTCTGATATTATTCCTCCACTATCTATAAAACACAAAAAGGGAGAAGCTGGGAAATCTATAAGAAATAAAGTCGCTCAGGGAATCTTACCATGGAAACTGGAACTCCATCCAACAAATGCAAGCTGTCTACAAAATACATACATTTAAGATAATTGCAACCTGCAATGAATGCTGTAAATTCTATGTAATGCTTTTATATCTATAAATATTTCCTAGTTTTCTTTTGGCTTCAGTTTAGAAGTCAACACAAAGTGCAGTGTTTTCTGCAGACACCTCCAAGACCAGGAGATATTTCATGTGCAGGACATGAAAAGTATAAACATTTAATTCTTATGGTTTTGCAGGTTCCTGGGGGCAGCAAATTCAGCTGTGCTTTCCCTGCTCTCAGTTGAGAAAGAGGTACCCCTGTGGCTGCTTCTAATGAGCACCAACTATGAGAACAGAGCCTTTTACAGCTGTTTTTTTTATTTTCTCTAAAGGCTTAGCAAAGACTCCCAAGCCCTTAACAAATTGTCTGAGCCAATTATTGTTCCAGTAATGTAGGAAACCAAAGAACTTCCAAGTTTGTCCCCCAGTTTATTTTAAAGTGATTATTTGAAAGCAGAATTATCAGATTTTTGCTTTCTTGCTGACTGTACAGAGGGATGCACAATTCCTCTATCTGGAAGGCACAAGAGCTAAATTTGTTTTTCCTTTGTTTTTTATTTTTGTCCTCTTTTTCTTAACTTCTATAGCAAATCAATCTGCTGCTTGGAGATAGCCAGGCTTTTCCACCTCTCCTTTTCCAGGTCCCCACACTGCCATATTATAAATCTATGGAAGATTCATATATATGTAATTTATATATGTTTTAAAACCTGCTGCCCCACATGATGTGGCAGAACCCATTGCAGATGAAGTCCTAAAGCAACTTTCTGCCCCTTTCTTGGCTTCCTTATGAGAATCATGGAATGATTTCAGTTGGAAGGAACCTTTAAAGAGGATCCAGTGCAATCCCCCTGCAAAGAGCAGGAAAACCTTCCAGCAACTGTCAGAAAACCACACTGTGGAGCTCATGGGATGCAGATAAAATAGGAGCACTTGGGAACGACCCTGACTTGGGAAACTTCTCCTCATAAGCTAAACCCACTTTCAATTAAAATGAAAAATCTCAATATTTCTGTGTGCTGCCTCTACAGCAGTGGCAGTGCCAGCCTCTGCCCATCAGGTGGTTTGGCAACATCTGCTGAAGGTCCTGTGGATCCCTCAATCTCTGTAAAGAGACTGAGATTTTAAATTCCCAGCTCCTTGCTCATTGTTGGTGTCCCAGGATCCCTATCCAGAGTTAAAAATCCAAGCAAACAACGCTCAAGAAAGAGGAAACCGAGAAGTTCATTGTGCCAGACCAAAATCAATAAAATCACACAGCTCTAGCTCCCCATTTCCTGCTTTCCATGCAGGAATACAAAGCTAATGACTGCTCCTGGAAAGGGAAAGCATGCTTACAACTTAGCTACATCCTTTCTGTGAGCTATTCCTGATTTGTATTTTTTTAAAAATCAAACGATAACCAGGCAAAAACATGTTCAAAATGTCATAACATAGAGGAGCAAATATTTCAGGAGCAAATCCAAAATAACTGGTTTGATGTTTGCAAGAAATCTGCACCTTGTCAGGCTGAGTTATGTTGTGAATTTATTTAGTGTCAATAAAAAGTCAGGCATAAAACCTGAATTCAACCTTTACACCGTATTTTCATCATCAAGCACTGAGGTCACACTAAAATATATTTAGGTGCATTTGACCAGCTAAACAGGGATTAGCAGAAAATTTTCAGCTTCATACTTTAAAAAGAAAAAAGTAAAATAAATTATTTCTTTTTAATTAAATCTAAGCAGTGCAAATAGGGCAGCCTTGGTTTCTACAGCAGCTCTCCAATTATCCTCTGAACTATATCAGTTAAAAATAGGTCAAAATCAATATTCCCTTTCCAGGACAAACCTTGCAACAACAAAAAAATCTTTGAAAGATTTTCAAAAACAAGCTCTGAGAACAAACATGAGTGAATTATGAAGAGGGAACTGATGCTGCCAACACTTTGAAAGATCCGATGGGGAGTGAGCTCTGGGATCCTCCAGCTCAGGATGTGGGTTGGGAGAGGGATGAGTGCTGGAACACAAATCAGCCAGGGGAGGCATGACAGCCTTTCCTGGATCTTTGCAGCAGGATGGATGCACAGCAGCCCAAAGCAGCCTTTGGTGTGTATTTATTGCCCTTCCCTGAGTGCCTGGTGACCTGTGAGGAGTCTGCTCTGCATCTGGGGATGGGGGATTCCTTGGATTCACAGGCCACAAAATAAGGGAAAAAGGAAAATGCAACAGCATATGGTTTTGACTGAATGGAAATGACTGCACCGAAGTGTGAACTTGATTTTGTAGCAAGAACAAGCAATAAAAATAATAATAAAATACGTGTGCTCTTAGCCAGCCCTCATTTACCGTGGTGTATCCCAAACACCATCTCTGTTTCCACAAATCTATCCAAGACCCCCCGATTTGCTCATCCAGGTACTGCTGTGGATCCATGGAGTGCAGCACTTCCCAGCCAGCCCAGCAGTAGGATCTGAGCTTGGAGGCAGGTCAAGAGCAGCAGAGCTTTTGAATCCAAGCCTGAAGGGAGGGTGTGTTTGCTATCACATCCACTCCCCAAACTGGCCGGAAAGGCCGGACCCTGCCTGTCCTCTGACACCCTGAGGCGGTGGCCAGGAGGTTCATTGATTGCATCAACACAGATCTGAGTTTTTGAAAGATCTGGAAATATAAAGATCTTTTTAATAGCGGAAAAAAAACCAGCAAAACAAAAACTTGTTGAAGAGCCTGGTTAAAAATATGGGCTAAAAAATGAAACCTGCCCTATATCTCTTTTCCTTACTGAATTCACAGAATCACAGCCTGGTTTGGATTGAAAAGGACCTTAAATCCCATCCAGTTCCACCCCCTGCCATGGGGAGGGACACCTTCCACTATCCCAGGGTGCTCCAAGCCCCCTCCAACTTGGCCTTGGACAGTCCCAGAGGTGCTGCCCCAAAAGGTTAAAGTAGAAATACCCTGTGAGTTTCTGGGGGAGTGCCTATGTGGCCTTATATTCAGAAAAGGCAACTGGATACCACTCAGCCTCAGAGATTTGAGAAGCTGGTGGCAGCCCCTGCTCGTGGCAGCCTTTACTGTCACCTCTGCACCAGGATGGGTCACTCTGTTAGAGACACCTTGAACACCTGCAAATTTCAAGCCCAGGATCAGCTGCTTTTCCCTGCCTCCAAACCAGCCCAGAAGCTGGCTCAGGAATGAAACACCCTGGAACTGGCTCCAAGCAAAGCCCCAGTCATTACCCAGTGTTTACTCTGCACGTATGAACCACAACTGTTCTCTGTGCTACCAAACAGATGGGAGCAGAAAGCACCTCTTGGTTGGAATCCATCATGTGCTGCTTAAACAGTGCTCGGTGCAGGGCTGTGCAAAGAAAACAAACGTGCCTGGGCTGGAGAAAATTGTGACAAAACACAACTTAATAGTGCTGGCAGGCAGGAAGCAATTGCACTGGGGCTGGGTAGCCTTAGTTATGGAACAGAACTCGCTGCAGACGGTGCTCTGCAATTTGGGTAATTATGATGGGAGCGAGCAGCTGTTGATATTTGCCAATTTGAAATGTACGTGGATTTCTTTGAGGACTGTGCCTGCAAATTGAGTGGATCCCCTTTGGGTTGTTCCTAGCTGGGAAAGAGAAATTCCTCCTCTTTGTGAGGACACTGGGGGCTGTGACCTCCTTTTACCAGAAGTTTGATTACAGCATCACATTCTCCCCAAAGCCAAGCTCGAGCGTGGACCGTGTCAAAGGCTTCATCAGCTCGTTACCCAGTGTAATTATATTTTCTGCACCTTACTCCCTTTGCCCCACCATGCTTCCTGAGAGTCTTCCCAGCTAACAGCTCTGCATTTTCCCACCCACACATCCAATGTTTTATAACAGAGCTGGAGCTGAGCAGCTGACCCAGCCCTCACTGGAAACATCTCCCCTTCCACACACGTAATTATTGCAGCCATCGCTTGTGGGGAGCCCAGGACGTGCTGTGCACGGTGGGGGAGGAGAATTAGGATGAGAATTACTCCTGAATTTCCAATGGTAAGAAATGGCCCATCCTCCAGGTCCTATCTGCTAATGCTCCCCCCTCAGTGGGAGCTGCCTGGGGAGGGCACAAGGAGATGAGCCCCAGGTGTCACACGGGGATTGTGACACAAGGGGTGTGTGTCTGCTGGGGGAGCAGCAGAACAGCACTGCATACAAAATAAAACCCATCCTGAGCTGCCAGAAGCATCATCTGAGCCACTCCTTACACCCCTCAGTGCCAGGACATGGGTTTTCCCCCATCCATAGGGAAGGGTTACAAAGCCATGGAAAACCAAACACAAATCCCATTCCGCCGGCTCAGCACACTGCCACAGAGAGAAATACTGAGAAATTCAGTAGGAACTGTGTCCACTGAGACACAAACAGAGGTGGCCACCCATTTCCCTGAACTGAAAGTCAACTCAGAGCTCTTCAAGAAAGCCCATAAATTATCCTATCACCGAAAGAGGATTTCAGATGCTTTTTGTTTCCCGTCAATACAAATCTGGCTGGGCTCAGTGAGTTCTATTGAATGCACATGTATCTCCTTCAAGCCACATTTCATGCTCTCCAAACATCTCTCTCTAAATTAAATCCTTTCATATTCCTTGAAAAGCTCAGTTCTTAATTAGGAAAGAGTTCTGATTTTCCATTTCCATTAATTCATTCGATTTCAAGATTTTGAAGCCAAAGTAATTGCAACTAAGTGAAACTTACTGAAAGGCAAAAAGATACAATCGGTTTCAGACAATGAGAAAATTAAGATTTTTTTTTTTTGAATGCAAGGGTTGGTCTAAATGTCCTGGCTAAACTGAATTCTCAACAATGCTGCACTCTCCAGAGAAGCAGTAATAGATGTTTTGCCTCTGTGAATGAACTCGGAGGGTTGGCTAGATTAATGCTTGAATCACTTAATTTATTTGGCTTAATTTATATGCTGTTCTTCACTTTCAGAGCCTCCCTCTCCCCCCCAGTCACACAGTTCCACTGCACCAGGCCTGTGCCAAGATCTCTGAGCTCAGGCTTCGTTCTCCTTAAACATCTTTCCCTATTATGTGGCTCAGATTATATCTTCTGTGCTAATTTGTTATTGCAGTCGCAGATTTGCTTCTGGATTCCAGTTCCCTTCTGCATCCCAAACACTGGAATGCAGAGCAGGAGTGAGGAGTCTGATTTCCACTCTTTCAAACCCCAATTTGCCTCTGATGATCTTTTGAAGATGATGAATGACTTATACAGAGGCAGATAAAATATTCATATTTTTTAAACTAATGAAAAGGGCGATTTCACCCCACTCTTGGGCTACTCAAGATAACTTGACAAACTTCCCAAAGCTGTACTTCCAAGACACATGAATCATTTTTATACCCTGGAATGTGCCCTAAGAGAAAGAAGGCTCCGAAGATTTCCTAGTAAAGTAAATTATACTGAAACCTGAGGGCAGCATCTCACATTTTTCTGCTTAATTAGAAAAAGGCTTTGCCCAGAGATACCCCACCTATAGAGTGACATTGCTGGAGAAAACAAATGACACAAAGTCGTGTGGAAAGCACAGTCAATTTATCTCAGAAAGCTCATCCCAGAACAAAAACACATGTTGTGTTCTGACTGATACCCAGAGGTTTAAGGCATTCATGACCAGTATATTTCTTTCCACAAAGGCAAAACCCAGATAAAAATGCTGTTACCATTAATATCCACACAAAACCCCTGTACACAAAACCATCTATTCATGATAAAATGTATTTTAAGATAACTAAATTGGTTATAGGGTCCATTAGGCATCTAATTACTCTTGGAGATAATTTAAGGCTTTTCAATTGCTACCTGAACTTATAGAAAATATGTTTCTTTTCACATTACCCATATGCCCAATAAGAATAAGCTATAAAAAAATATTTCTAGAGCAACTTCTTCCATGACATATTAGATAATCCTGTGTCTCTCAAAAAATAACCCCTGGATCAAGGTTATATAAATTGATATTAAAGCTCAGCAAAGATCTGCTTTATACTAAATCATCAAGAAATAGGACAGCCTTTCTCCATCGAAGGGCACGAGGTAAATAACTGAAGAGGAGGTAAAAACAGATAATCAATTATTTCAGTTTGTTTCAGGGTTAGTGCTGAAATTTTCAGCCCCTTAGAGAAAACCCAAAAATCAATAGAGCACAGAATTTTGAGATAACAAAGAAAGAAACATCTCAAAGGCATTTGCAACATGTGATAAAAGTATAAAGCAAAGTCTGCTCTCTCCTTCGGGGTGCAAATGAACAGGAATATTCCTGAGTCTGCCCTGAACTGACTGCACAGGGTGGGAGAGAGGGAAAAGTCCTGCAGAAGGCTCAGGAAACATCTCCATTTTCACTGAGCATCAAAGAAAGAACGAGTGGGAACAGAACTTTGCAGCTCAGCAGAGTCCAGCATCCATAGGGACTGTGGGAAAATGGGCTTGGGAATAATGGGAGAAAGCAGCAGAGGCCCTGCAGCTGAGATGAGGAGCAAGTAGAGGGATGAGCTAAAAACTTTATTTAAATTGTTCTTTATGGAACCAGGTCTCCTCCCAAGACCTTTCTGTGCAAAACCCAGGCTGCCAGAGCATCCCACCCAAGTGAGGACTCTTTATCTGCCCTCCTGGACAGCTCTCAGTGCTAACAGACCCTGCACTCCTCTATTTACAGCGGTTCCCCCTCTTTTCACTCCATTTTTTGTACCATCCTACTCTGCTTTTGCCTCCATCCCCAAAACCAGCAGCCAGCTTGGCACAGGTAAGGGAGAACTGCAGCACAACACAAAATTTAACGAGATCTTCCAGAGCCACAGCTCCCATCCTAAACCAAACCTCTTCAAGGAAGAAATATCCCAACCTCCACAGCATCCTGATCCACCTCTCTGATTTCAGTGTCTATCTTTGAATTAAAACCAAAATTTAATAGGAGAAAAGGCTGAACTTTTGCTAAAGAACTTTCTCTTCACCCAGCTGAAAAAGGAGTTAATGTTTTAGTTGTCTATGTATTATTTAGTCTGTATAAAACCAATAATTACAAGAGAAAAAAAAGCTGTGGGGCACCCATTTTTCACCCTCAGCAGAAAAGTGTCCCCTATGAAGTTTGAGGTATTTAAAAATTCAGAAAAATCCAAATCTTATCCCTTGAAACGCAGAGATGGCAAAGTTCACGAAGCAGAAAGAACCATCCCCACTTTGCATCAAATCACAGAAAATGTGGCTTATGGGACCTCAGAGGTTCCTGCCCCGTGTCAGGATCAACCACACCACTCTCATTAGCAGCTCTCTCTGGCTTGTCTGAAACTCCAGGGCACTCAGAGACTTTCAGCCTCCCTTCCTCATGATCTGCATGTAAACACATCCTTTTCTCGTTATCTTTATTACTGAGCTCTTCCTCGCTGCAGTGCAAGGCCATCCCTCCTGTCCCTGCTAGACATGAGCACATCTGACAGTGACACACAAGTTAATTAGTGCCTCTAATTGCCCTGCAGCCATTTACACCCTGCAGGACCCGGCTCAGCCTCCTCCTCTCCCCTCTGACAGTCCCAGGTCCTTGCTCCTCACCACGGCCATTCCCAGCTCTCCTTCCCGAGTTCTCTTGGGTGAGTTGTCTCTCTCCTTTGTTTCAATCATTGTTTTCCTTTCCAGTGATTATTCCAAGGAGGGGCTGTGATGAAAACTCTCCAGACCCCCCCAGCTGAGTCTCTGTGAGATCCAGCTCCTCCCTCAGCCTCCCAGCTGCTCTCCTCATCCTCCAACCCTCACCTTATTAAGCACTGAACCTTGGAATTGTTTAGGTTGGAAAGACCCTCATGATCATGGAATTGTTTAGGGTGGAAAAGACTTCTCAGACCATGGAGTCCAGCACTGACCCACCACTGACCCACTGACCCCAAGTGCCACCTCCACAGAGCTTTTAAATCCCTCCTGGGATAAAAACTCCACCACTTCCCAAAGAATGAACAAGTTGCACCCCACTGTTGCTCCTGAGCCACCCAAATCTGCTTTTTGTTTGTCCAGACAGCCACAAGTCCAACTTTTCACTGAGATATGCACCTAAACTACTGAATTACAACTCCTTTACCACAAAAAATCCTTAATGCTGCACTTGTTGCTTATTGAAATTACATTCAGCTCCACAAGAGTATAAAACTTGGCTGTTATAAATAACTTATTGTTGATATATTACACTGCACTGAGGGGTTTTGTACTCCCAAGCCATGGAAGTTGGCAGAATAAAAAGAGAAAGGCTCCTGGAAAGGTTCAGGAGGGTCCCTCTAAGTAAAGTGGTTCCCAGATTGTTGTATCCCAAAATGTCAGCGAGCACGGTGTGCTCAGGGCAGGGTGTGGGAGCTCAGGAGCCAGGCAGAGCCTTCTGGAAGGTTTAAAAGTAAATCCAGCATTTCTGGAAATTGTCCTCCAGGCTCATCAACACATAAATAGAGAAGGGCTTTGCAGGGGCTCCCCCCACTGTGCTGATTTCCTGAGGTGATGAGGGAAGGAGCGTTTTTAGGACCACATCCCAGCCTAAGTGAGAAGTCCTGATCATCAGAGGACTGCAGAATTTCAGAGAGGAACTCTGACAGCTCCTCAAGGGACACAGGAAAACAACATCTGAGGATTGAATAAAGTGGTTACACTTAGGAAGGGCAAAGATGCCCTGTGTGAACTCATCCCAAGGGATTCCTGAGCTGAGGGAAGATGCATTTTTTCCCCCAGACAGCAGACACTTGTTTTTAAATAAACCTAAATTTCATGATGCTTTTGACAAAGGAGTTTTAGCAGCTACACATCCCCTCACTCCCCCCCAACTCCATCGAATTGCAGTTTGCAAATCAAAATTCACAGATAAGAACACCTGGAAGACACAAACTTTGCCTGAGGCTAAAAACAAGTTATTTCCTCTCCCTGCAGCAAGGCTGTGATGGTGACATTGCATCAATAAACAAGCTCCCTAAAACTCAAGGAGCAAATCTGTGCATTCCAAGGGATGCAGAGGGATGGTTTTGTGGCATAGGCAAAGACAGCAATAAATAGCTACGACTTTATTTTATGCTGAATAAATTTCTCACTAGCTCAGGTGCCAGCCAGCACAGCAAAAGGACAGAGCATGAAAACACCTCCACTCTCATCCACGAGGAACTTTGGAAACTCTCACTGCTCTGGCAAGGAAAAATTTGTGTATAATAAGAAAATGTAGAAGGCAAATCTGTAAAATGACAGAGTGGCTGCTGAAAAAAAAACCCCAAGCACATCTTGGTATTTCCAAATAATTTGGCTTGAGTGTGATGGCCAACATCAGAATTCAGACTGAGCTCAAGGATAGACACAGCTTTGTGTTACCAGGGCTGTATTGATTTTTCTTTCCCTGAGAATGATAAAGATTTTGCTGGAAAAACAGGCCAACATTGCCTTTGAAGCCTTCAAACAGAGACTGGACTCCTTGACTAAACTGTTTGGTAAATAAAGCTGTGAAGAATTTTCAAATGCTTTTTTTTTTTCTTTTGTATGGAAATATCAAAATCTCCCTTTGTTACCTGCCTCAGAGTAATTGAATTATG
>VZRX01015531.1:22597-103357 GCA_013398075.1 Notiomystis cincta | reverse complement strand
TGGCAGGAACACCCTCAGGACACTGTCACAGCCCAGGTGACATGGGCAGGAACACCCCCAGGACACTGTCACAGCCCAGGTGACACTGGGCAGAGGAACACCCAGGACACTGTCACAGCCCAGGTGACACTGGACAGGAACACCCCCAGGACACTGTCACAGCCCAGGTGACACTGGGCAGAGGAACACCCCCAGGACACTGTCACAGCCCAGGTGACACTGGCAGGAACACTCAGGACACTGTCACAGCCCAGTGACCCCCCCAGCACATCCCTGATCAAGGCCAGGGGAGCACTGAGGGCTCTGGCAGCAGCCCCAGCACTCACACTCACAATATTCCCTGAAATGCATCTCACAACATTTCACCCCCAGCCTCCCCAAGCTCCACCACCCCAGCACCGTCTCTACGAGGATGGAAATTGCAATATTCACCTCCAAAAAGCCCAATTTTGCTTCAGAACTGTGTCCTTGAGGAAAGACACCACCCAAAAGGGACACATGATTTCCACAGGATGAAAACTGAACACAAACTTTCTGCTGCAATATCAAAATGGTACAGATATTTTTTACCTCACCTACACAAGCTTTTTTGGAAGCAGCTGGCAGAGCTTTTTGGCAGTAATTTTACTTCTAGAAAAATACCAACACCTTGAAAGCCTTTTATCGTCCAGATATTCCTGCTGCATTTTAAAAAGCCTTATTATCAATCCTAATTATTTTTTTATCAGGCTTTAAACTGCATATAACCTCTATGACTTCTCATTACCATTTTGAAAAATGAGAAATACTCCTATAGAAGAGGCAAATCAACTGGGGCTTGAGTAAATCATATTGAAATAGAATTATAATTCAACAACAAAGGCACTGGGCTTGTTAGCTGTAGGACTCAGTGGATTGACCAGCTAAATTTACTACTTCAGCCCTAAAATACACCCTGAGAACAACTCAATTTACTGTGGCTTTCTGAAATAAGGGTCTTCATCACAAAATGTGTCAGCAGCTCGTGGCTGCCATTGCTCAGAGGATTTCAGTCCTTGGAAAAGCCCCAAGTTTTGCTGCTTTTACAAGTCCACAAAGGACTCCTTGCAGGAGCTGCAAATTCCAGGTACCAGGGTGGGACAGAGCCTGCTCCAGTCCAGGATTCTGTCTGACCCAAGGCTCTCACAATAGGAGTTGAGAACATGGGAGATTCTCCTCCTGCCCATAAAAAAAAAAAGTAAAAAACTAAATCACATGCTCAGAGCTGGAAAGCAAAGCATCATTTTAATCCAACCCTGAAATTCATACCTTACACTCGCAAGATCTGTTGCAAGAGACGTGAAATAGCCAAGTATAAGTTAAATTAATTCAATATGAAAATGCCTCAGTTCAAACACTTTACAAACCCAGCATAAGGCAGGAACTTAGGTTTAGATTTTAGTCCCACATTAAAGGGTTGCTAACATGAGCTGCATCATTAAAATCAAAATATTTCCCCCTGATGTTTCATTGCAGAAGGCACAATCTGTTTGTTTGTGGGGTTTTTTTAGAAATGCCAGCCTGAAAACTCAAATTAAAGCAGATTGCTTGAGCCCCTCCAGCTTCTGGAGGGTTGCTGGAGCTGGGAAAAACTCAAAGTGGATTGCTTGAGGCCCATCAGCTTCTGGAGCTGGGATCTGAGACACTACCTCATAGCTGGTGGGTCCCAAGCAAAGCCTGTGCACGAGGGCTGGTACTGGGAGGCAGAACTCACCACTCTGATATCACTGCAGAGCTGCCCTGGCCAAGTATGACAGAATCCCTCCAACAGCCCAGCCTGACACAGGCTCACCAGGGGGATTTCACCCTGTGGAAGGCTGCACACCCCCATGGAGAGCAGGGGGTGTCTGGGGCATCATTTGTACAAAACTCTGCATTTTCTGCTCATTAACCCCCCTCAGTTCCGAGGATACCTGGGCATGAATGCTCACAGGAGGCTCTGCAAGCCTAACACGCTGTATCACTTAAGCTAAAAACGAGACAGGCTCTTTTCTGGGATGAATCCCAGTTCCTTAACACTTCCCAGTATGCCCAAGGACTCAGGCAGGAAATGAATCCAGTGTATCTAGCTGGAAGCAGGGCACTGATTCAGTGCAGACAGAGAAAAGAATTTTCCCCATTCAATCACCAGCACCAAGTTTTTATTGGTGGTCCCAGCTCCAGGAATTTCTCAGCCCTGGAGCTGCTGTGTGAGCTCCAGCAAGTCCCTGGAAGCAGGATGCACCTACAGCACTTCTGAAAGTGGTGAGAATTAATTGATCAGATGGATCAATCACTTAAATGAGGAAGGGAACACGTTTTCCTCCTCTTGGCAAGGTGAGAGGGGTGGCTCTGAGCTCCCTGGCTCGCCAGGACACCGAAATTCCCCTGACTGCCAGAGGAGGTGCCAGGCTCCCTTCCCTGGTGGTGCCCGTGCAAAACTGACACTGCTTCCAAATTAAACAAACACAGAAGAGTTATTAACTAACAGAGCACATTTGCACTAATTACTCCTCAGAGCAGCCCTACAAGGCAGGACTATGGGTATAAGGAAAAGCAAAAGAAATATCAGATTGTTTACCAGGCTATTAAATTAATGACTTCCAGGTTATTAATTAAAGGCTCAAGGAGAGGATCTCCCAGGGAAGGTTGTGGAGGATTTGTGCTGTTCCTCTGCCTGTGCCAAGCTGCATTCCCAGCTGATGACACAGCCTGTGCACAGAGCACAGCTCTGCCTCTCACAGGCGATGCTCATGAGTCATAAAAAATATGGAGAGCACTATAAATTCTGGTTATGCCTCTCTCTCTCAAGATATGTAAAACAACCATGTAAAAGAGCTATGAAAGCTGTCCTCTCAGCCTTCAAAGCCTTGTTTAAGCAGCACTGTATGATTCCCCTTAATACAATTGTCTGCAAGTCTAAACTTTGGTAATTATTTCAAATGAAAAGGAACAGCAGGAGGCTCAGTTGAAGGGAATATAAACAATTATCACTTGCACGAAGGCTATGCCAGTTATGAAATAAACTTGAATGGG
Source organism: Notiomystis cincta (assembly GCA_013398075.1). Classification (NCBI taxonomy): domain Eukaryota; kingdom Metazoa; phylum Chordata; class Aves; order Passeriformes; family Notiomystidae; genus Notiomystis; species Notiomystis cincta. The sequence goes on along the minus strand of VZRX01015531.1, from coordinate 100,324 downwards.
TTTGCTCTTGAGAACACTGAGCTCTAAATTAATTATCTGACAGAGTGAGCCCCTCAGCTGTGCATCAAACCCTGTGGGAGTCACGCAAGAGGTGCAGCAGAGAGGGGAAATGGGAACCAGCACAGAAACCTTCCCTGAGAGGGTGGGCAGGCCCAGGCACAGGGTGCCCAGAGGAGCTGTGGCTGCCTCTGGATCCCTGGAAGTGCCCAAGGCCAGGCTGGATCAGCCTGGGACAGTGGAAGGTGTCCTTGCCCATGGCAGGGGTGGAACAAGACAAATTAAGGTTCTTTCCAACCCAAACCATTGCAGGATTCTGTGAATTTGTGATTTCTTCTGATGCCCCAATAAATTCCTAACAAAACTGGGGCTGATGTGGAGACCAAACCTCTGGGTAAGACCCTGGCTATGGCTGCCTTTGCCCCTTCTGCCAGTTTGCAGCTCCCAACGTGTTCTTGCATCTCTGGCATTATTACAGTGGCTTTTTAACAAATTTAAAATTACTTCCTCTTCCTGCCAATGGTATTTTGTCTCAATGGCAAAAAAATCCCTGTTTCAGCAAGTGTTGAATTAGGGCCTTAGAGTGAAGGCATAAAAAAAGCACAAAAAGGTGAAAAGCATCATTTTAACACCCAATAGATGTGATAAATCTGGAGAATCATAAAGATAACCAACAACTGTCAGAGCTGATGATACTTTTATAGAAAGCAGAGAATTTCACACCGAGATTCACGCAATCAGGGCCCAAATTCCACACAAATAATCAAGATTCTGATGTTTGCTCCTGAACACAATCCATGGCACAATGCTTAGGAGTGGGGCAGGCAGGAATGCAAAAGCTGCTTCTTCAGGAGCAAAGGGAGAGGCAATGCATGCTAAGCAGCAGGAAATGGTAATCCTCTGCCACTTCACATGCACAGTCTTAGAGCTGTGACAAGTGTACACTTAAAAACCAGAAGAAATATGGTCTAAATATATATTTTATAGCTGGCTTTCATCTTTATCTTCACATTTCATTGCTAGAGTTTATATTCAAAGCATAACATAACACCAAGAAAGAAAAAAAAAAAAAAGAGTGTTGCTACAAGAAAAGGAACTCTGCCTTCTCATCTTTCTTTCTCTCTTTAAAAAAAAAAAAAAAAAAAAAATCTTTCTTTAAGATTTCAATTTGCAACCCTGATTTATTCCAGCCCAGGCAAAGGAAGGAAACAGATTCACACGAGCTGGGAATATGGCTTTGAAAACTTCAGCCTGGCAAAGCAGAGTTACTGTTCCCTGAATCCATTGCCCCCTCCCCAAAGGGGAGAAGAATTTCTGATTTATTTGGGTTTAGAAGTCACTGGTGTTGGGGTGGAAATATCCTGCAGGTCCCTCCATCCTCTCTGCCCATCGTGGGCACCTTTCTTCTCCTCTGCTTTTCTCCACCCCCAACACAACCTCATCTTTTGGGGTGTGGAAAGCCACAGAACAAGAGATCTCCCTCTCTGCAGGGTGGGGGAGAGGTGGATTTCCAGTCTGTTTTCATACTTTGAGGTCAGTGACAGTATTTTAAAAGAGTCCCACGAGGCTCACAGTGATCCAAGTGGATTAAGGTCTAACCCAGTGACAGGTAGGTTGTGTGCAGCTACTTTCTCACAGTGAATTATTTTAGAGAAGTCACACAGCAAAATTTGCTCATCAGTTTACACATCCCTCAAATTTAACATCAAAAATCAAATTCCTGGTTTGAAATTAATTTGAAAGCAACTCAGGCCGGCAACTTGCAAACTTAAATCAAGTTCAAGTAGCTCAAGAGGGCTTTCCAGCGTCTCATTTTTTAGGAACCACACTCAGCTCTAGGTTGCAGGTCCTCAAATACCTGGCCAGGTTCAGCTGCATTCCCATTTATTTCTATGAATCCTGACTGGAGCACACACAGGTGAAAATTGCACTTGGATGGGTACAGAGATCAGAATTACAGAAGAAAATCCATAAGCATCAAAATATGCAAATATCCCCCAGTAAGGAAAGCTGCACCTAACTTGGCCAGGTGCTTTTAGAAAAAGGAGAGGATTCAGTCTTTCAAAGCACTTGGTCCTGATCACCTTTGGGTCCTGGCAGTGCCAGCAGTGGCATCACAGGTCCTGCACAGCCAGGAGCAGAGAGAACCCCACACCTGAGCTCTCTGTGTTCACCTGCATAACTCATCACATCAAATCCTCACAAAACACTTTCCAGCTCTCAACAACTTCATCCATTTTAAAATCTGGACCGAACCCTGGCTCCAAAGCCAGCTCCACTAATCAGAGTGTCCCTCTGGGAACACGAGTGTCAGCCCAGGGTGATGCCACACTGGGATCTCCCTGGCATTCCAGCTCTTCCATGGATGCATCCAGGCAGCATTTCCCCACTGTGACAACCTTTAAAGCACAGAAATGGAGCCAAAAGCCCCTTAATGCCCATGTGAAACATTTCCTGCCTGGCTCTGGTCTCTCTGAGAGGAGGGATGTGCTCCAGGCTCCAGAATAACACCGTGGATATTACCTGACCCAGAGCTCCTGTGCTGCAGGGATCTGGCACACACCAAGCCCTCTGTGTCCCTAACAGGGTGTGAGGATAAAAGCTGAAGCCAAACAGATGGTCTCCTAAAAATCTTCCCTAAAGTGTTCTGTGTACTAAAACATCACTTACCCAAACTCTCATCAAACTTGGCTTGATTTGCAAATCTCGAGCCAAGTTTGGAAGAAAAATATTCAGCTGGAAATATGGGGAGTGGGGGGGAAAGAGGCTTTTTTCTGCACTTAAATAATATCAAATGAAAATATTTCCTTCAAACCTTAGGAATATTTAAGAAAAACAGAACCCAACCAAACCCAAGTGTGTTTAAAGCAAGCCCTGAGGTGGGGGGTGGCAATCAACACAGAAGGCAAAGTGCTGAGCAAAGGAAAACAGAGAAGTGGAAGGACAACTGGAGCTGGAACACACAATCAGCACACACTGCAGTGCACACACCCTTTCAGGGAAGGAGGAAATCACATCTGCAGGGAACATGGGCAGCTTTTGTTTGAAGCACAGGGTGATGCTGCACAGCCCTTTGGGGGCTTGATCCTGCTGCCCACAAAAGCAGCATTTTCTGCTCAGCAGCAACAACTGGACACTCAGAATAGCAGCCACTGATTTTAGCAGCCTGCTCAGCATTGGCAACTGAATGTTATATCTGGTAAATAAAAGAATTTAACTAGGTACCAGTAAAATAATCCCACTGAAAATGATACATTTTCTGAATTAAAAAAAAGATGCCAGGAGAAATGTTAAGAACCTCTGTCCAAACACAGCACCACACAGTTGTAAAAATATTCAGGTATTTCCACAGCAGCTTCTCTTAAGTATCCATATTTTATTTTTCAAATGTTCTTCCCAACCCAGGATGCTGGTAGGACAAGGGGGAAAGGCCCCAAGTTGTGCTCAGGTTGGATATTAGGAAAAATTTTATCACTGAAAGAATGGATAAGAATTGGATCAGGCTTCCCCAGGGCAGTGTTGGAGTTTCCATCCCTGGAAGTGTTCAAGAAATGACTGGATTTGGTTTAATTGATATGGTGGTGTCCAAAGATTGGACTCCATGACCTTGGGGGCATTTTCCAGCCAAAAGGATNTTTATTTCTATGAATCCTGACTGGAGCACACACAGGTGAAAATTGCACTTGGATGGGTACAGAGATCAGAATTACAGAAGAAAATCCATAAGCATCAAAATATGCAAATATCCCCCAGTAAGGAAAGCTGCACCTAACTTGGCCAGGTGCTTTTAGAAAAAGGAGAGGATTCAGTCTTTCAAAGCACTTGGTCCTGATCACCTTTGGGTCCTGGCAGTGCCAGCAGTGGCATCACAGGTCCTGCACAGCCAGGAGCAGAGAGAACCCCACACCTGAGCTCTCTGTGTTCACCTGCATAACTCATCACATCAAATCCTCACAAAACACTTTCCAGCTCTCAACAACTTCATCCATTTTAAAATCTGGACCGAACCCTGGCTCCAAAGCCAGCTCCACTAATCAGAGTGTCCCTCTGGGAACACGAGTGTCAGCCCAGGGTGATGCCACACTGGGATCTCCCTGGCATTCCAGCTCTTCCATGGATGCATCCAGGCAGCATTTCCCCACTGTGACAACCTTTAAAGCACAGAAATGGAGCCAAAAGCCCCTTAATGCCCATGTGAAACATTTCCTGCCTGGCTCTGGTCTCTCTGAGAGGAGGGATGTGCTCCAGGCTCCAGAATAACACCGTGGATATTACCTGACCCAGAGCTCCTGTGCTGCAGGGATCTGGCACACACCAAGCCCTCTGTGTCCCTAACAGGGTGTGAGGATAAAAGCTGAAGCCAAACAGATGGTCTCCTAAAAATCTTCCCTAAAGTGTTCTGTGTACTAAAACATCACTTACCCAAACTCTCATCAAACTTGGCTTGATTTGCAAATCTCGAGCCAAGTTTGGAAGAAAAATATTCAGCTGGAAATATGGGGAGTGGGGGGGAAAGAGGCTTTTTTCTGCACTTAAATAATATCAAATGAAAATATTTCCTTCAAACCTTAGGAATATTTAAGAAAAACAGAACCCAACCAAACCCAAGTGTGTTTAAAGCAAGCCCTGAGGTGGGGGGTGGCAATCAACACAGAAGGCAAAGTGCTGAGCAAAGGAAAACAGAGAAGTGGAAGGACAACTGGAGCTGGAACACACAATCAGCACACACTGCAGTGCACACACCCTTTCAGGGAAGGAGGAAATCACATCTGCAGGGAACATGGGCAGCTTTTGTTTGAAGCACAGGGTGATGCTGCACAGCCCTTTGGGGGCTTGATCCTGCTGCCCACAAAAGCAGCATTTTCTGCTCAGCAGCAACAACTGGACACTCAGAATAGCAGCCACTGATTTTAGCAGCCTGCTCAGCATTGGCAACTGAATGTTATATCTGGTAAATAAAAGAATTTAACTAGGTACCAGTAAAATAATCCCACTGAAAATGATACATTTTCTGAATTAAAAAAAAGATGCCAGGAGAAATGTTAAGAACCTCTGTCCAAACACAGCACCACACAGTTGTAAAAATATTCAGGTATTTCCACAGCAGCTTCTCTTAAGTATCCATATTTTATTTTTCAAATGTTCTTCCCAACCCAGGATGCTGGTAGGACAAGGGGGAAAGGCCCCAAGTTGTGCTCAGGTTGGATATTAGGAAAAATTTTATCACTGAAAGAATGGATAAGAATTGGATCAGGCTTCCCCAGGGCAGTGTTGGAGTTTCCATCCCTGGAAGTGTTCAAGAAATGACTGGATTTGGTTTAATTGATATGGTGGTGTCCAAAGATTGGACTCCATGACCTTGGGGGCATTTTCCAGCCAAAAGGATTCCAAGGGTCTATAAAAAGTGTTGGCATCAGCACAGGCATCTTTTAAATGGGGAAAAAGCAACAACATTTCTGAAATGGTTTTGTAGAGCCTCAACTTGAGCTGGGGAAGGTGAAGAGAAAACCTGATCTGCCCAATAAATGATCAGCTCCCTCCAGACACTGAATCTACATTTGGGAAACCCCAAATACTTTAAACAGACTTTAATTACTCTTGTCTGAATTTAAAATTGGGGTTTGCCTCCCATTAATTGGAACTTCCATAGGAAGCACCTAAATCATGAGATGTCCTTGAAAAAGCACACCCCAAGTGTATTAAAGGAGAATCTGGTTAGGGCTCAGCAATTTTTCTTTTTTCCCCCTGAGTAAATGGAATTTTCTGGCTGCTGCTGAGCAGCTCTGTGAGTTTGTGCCATCAGACAGCGTGAATTATCTCAGATTTTTTGCTCCTGCTCTGCACCGTGTACTGGGGCCCTAAAGGAGAAAGTCATTAGCTTAATAATCCTTCCTGACAGATTCCAAGTGAGAGATTCCAGCAGATACTGCAGCGACTCCTGGGGTAAATAAAAGGACAGTTTTATCTCCAAGATGGGAGAGAAAGCTGCACTAAATGATGAGTGTGCTTTCCCAGGGACTAATTGTTAAGCAGGAGTATTTACAGTTAAAGGATGGGGGAATGGGGCCATCATTGCCAGGCAATTATCTGTACACAAATAACTTTAATCCCTTGGCATTTTTATAGCCACTCCATTATTTATTTTACCATATATTCTATTGCAATACCATTCCCCCATCACAAGTACATACTTTTTTTAACTTCATATACAATTAAAATAAAACAGAGGAACACTTTGAAAGGAGTTGAAGAACAATAGATCCTATTTAGCCATCAAGTACAGCAGTATTTAACTTTTGTGCTTTTGATCAATATTTATGTGACAAGCTATTCATTACTCTTCTCCTCCACCACTGAAGCTGTTGCTCTTCCCACAGCCTGACGTGCACTTTTGTGTATTTAATTTATAAATTTCCATGGAAAAGAAGTATTCAAAGGGGAAAAAAAAAAGAAAAGTGCTGATACAGCACGTGGATCTTTCTACCAAGCCACAAATCTTTTCTAGTGTTCATCTTAAACTGAAAGTAATTCTGGGAAACAAATTAACGATATAAATCACATTATCATTGCTCTCAGAAAGATACTCAGTTGTAACTCTCTCAGAGAGCTGCAGTGAGCAGCTAAAAGGCCTCTCTCTATATGGAGAATGCCTGTTTCTAATTAAATGATCTAAAAATAGAGTTGCACATACATCTAGGACCCAGCCATCTGTGTTATCTCTCCAAGATAAGCCATTCTACACCCACTCTGATATCCCTTTCATCACTGCTCACACTCACAACTGGGGCTGGCCCTTCTTCCCTATTTAGGAAGGGGCAAAGGAAAAGAAAGAAAAAATTTTCATCTGGACGAGCTTTATTTGAAAGTCAGAGCCCTTGTTTGGAAATATCTTTTCACACCTCCCTGTGTCAATCAGCAGTGTGATCCAAAGCCATGTCCTGCAAGCAGTGGCAGCAGCCAGGCAGAATTTCTCCAAACTTTCCCAATCCAGTAAGAAAAGCTGTTTCTAATTGGCTCTCTGGGTTTTTTGCATTGTTTTTGTGCAATGGTTTTTGCTTGGGTTTTTTTCTTCCCCACCTCCCCCTTTTATTGTTTTTTAACTAGTTAAAAACGTTACTTTTTTTCCTCCTCATTCAGATAATTAAAAGAGAAAATATAAAAAGTGAGCTGGAATCAAACTGGACCTGACTTAAAAGGTCGGGTAAGAGGTTCCCATAATAAGTTTGGTGATAATAAACAACAAACTGTCTTCATACTTCAAAAAAGAGCCAAAACTCAGCCTTTTTTTTCCCCCTAAAAGCAGCTTCCTATATTGCTCACAAATGTCTGAGGGCAAAAAAGGAGGAAAGCTTATCAGGGCCTGTCAAGAGGGGGAAACAATCTCAGCTTACTCAGAGCCAGTGGCAGATTCTTCCCTTGTTAGGCAAAGGGAAAACAGAGTGTGAGGGGAGAGTCCCCCCTCAATCCCAGCCCAGCACAGGGGATGGAATTCTGGGGCTCTCCCATGGGATAATTCAGTCCAGATAAAGCCTCAGGCTGCAGCCAGTACAGAATTATTTACACTGGTCCTGAAAGGTCTTGCTGTCAGACTGTATTTACTCAAACAAAGCTGTTTGTTGTGCTTGCCCCTCGCTCAGATTTGGTTTTGCTGCTGCATGATAGGATCTCAAGCAATGAAATTATCATTATTTCACTTTAAACTTTCATTTCTGCCATCAGAAAGAAGAATGCACCTCCGCAGGAAAACAGTATTCACTTCAACCAAAAATCTTATCCATTTCTTAAATTAAATAAGCAACAATTTTACATATCTGGCAACAACAATATAAAAACACTTTTATAACCTACAGGATGAAAGTGCATTGAATTCTCCTACAGCCTTTAAATTGTAACACACCTTAGAATAAAACAACAGGCAAAATGAAGACTAACCTCTGAATAAATGCCATTTCCTGGTCTCCACTGCTGTCCATTGGAGAGGAAGGGAATTGTGATCTCATAGTCTTTGGAGTGGTCCTTTGGCACCTGCAGCCTCGAGGACTCTGCTTTGCTGTCCACATTCTCACCTAAGGACAGGGAGAAACACTCCAGGTTAGCTGGGAAGAGCATCTGACAAGGGGAACCTCGTTATTTAAGGCACTTGGCAGCATATTAGAGAAGGAAATAATTCAGGAAAAGGATTAAACATTAAACCACTGTGGGCTCGTGGTGTCAGTGTCAAACCCCCCAGAAATTTCAGAGAGAGCTGGGGTTCAGGGGGAAGAGCTGGAGGTGGATTGGATGGTGGCAGCAGAAGACACAAAGACTGAACATTAAGAGATATCAGGATGCAAGGATATCACCATGGAGGATACTCAGTCCCACTGGTGGGGAAAAAAAGGCCTGGAAGAGAAAGAGAATATAAACTCTCATTGAAATAACACTCAACTCCTACACAGGCAGATGACTTCAATTCATACCACCAGGTCAAAAAGCTGTTTGCATGCAGCATTTATCAAGTGCTTTTCCTCTCCCTGAACATATTAATGGCCCTGTGCCTGCCAAGGCAGAGCCCTAAAACCAATATCATAGGACAAGAGCTGGAGAAATGACAATAAATCAAAGGGAACCTAGGGATGGCTTCCAGGTACCTTGAGACAGTCAAAAAACACTGGTGGGGTTTGCCACACTCTCTGTGCTCACCTCTCTGAGGATCAAGAGTCTTATTCTGGGCAGAATTACCCACATTAATTTAATTAAGTTCATTAAGAATTAACTTACAAACACCTGTGCTGTCGTTATGGTTGGGCCAATGTGAGCAGAGGAGAAATCTGCTATTTTCCAACAGGCTTTTAAAAATACAACACATTCCCTAAAACACACCAGAAGAACCCTCACAAGATAGAAAAGATAAATACATTGGAGAGAGGAAAGTTGTTTGTGATGCAGAGTTCTTGCAGCCCAAGTGACAGAGGGCTGGGAGGACACAGTGTCAGTCCTTGGAGGAGATGATCCAAGCCTGGCCCACAATTTGGTTCTCCCCCAGGGAGGCACATGAGACACCATCTCATCAGCCTGGGAGGCTCTAACAGAACATCCAACCCTTTATTCTCATTATCAGGCAGGAAGCTCCCTGCTCAGGACAGGAATTTATGAAGCATATCTCAGCAAAATGAGAAAAGTTTGGCTCCAGCCCTGCTCTCCTTGGCTCGTAGAGCGACCTCAACCACACCAATTCAATGACTCAGGCCCTTCCATTATTTTGCAGGATTTGCATTCTGAAAGTGTCACCAGATCTAAGTTTTTGGAACCCCTTGGAGGACCCTTCTCCTCCTGTGGGTGCATTGCCTGCATGGCTTCCACTCAGTCTGACACCACGGAGCTGCCACGAGGCACCAGGGAGCACCAAAATCTCTTGGACACCCCTCCATGTGCTGATGCTGCAGAGCATGAACCTCACAGAGCCACCCAAAACAGCAGAGAAAATGCAGGGATCAGCATTTGTGCACAGATGTGTTATTCCCTAAATAGACAGCCTGGCCTGGAAGCTCAGCAGCCATAAAAACACAATGGGAAAAAGGAGGAGAATCCACACAAAATGCAGTTGAGTTTTGCCACTCCCACTTCTCTTCCATGCCAGTGGAGTGCTGCTCGTGGTGCACAACAAAGTAAGGTTACAATGAGCAAATTTAATCTCCCACACGTGCTTATTTCTCTGCTGCAAAGGCTCATTGTGCACAAGTGTTGATAGTCTGGAGACAGACATCAAGACAGGTTTATAGGCAGCAGTTATATCTTTATTGGAGAAGATAATTTATTTGGGGGGAAACAAAGCAGACGAGCTTCAGGGTTTGCAAACTCTTCTGAAGCCACAGCATTTATAAAACACGAGATCAATTTCTGTCTAGCTGCTTTCCTTGAGCCAGATACTTGGCTGCTTATCTGAATGTTTTTATTTAAATTATTGGGTGTGATAAAAATCACAGCTTCCTGTGGAAGGCAGAGGAAGCACTGCAGCCCAATTTTGGTCCTCATTCTGGAGAGAAGTTGGGCACATGCATTGTGCACTTGCTTAACTCCCAGCTGCCCTCAGTGTGATATAAACACAATGCAGTGACTTTTGAATATCAAATCATGTTTTTCTCGTGAAATTTCATTATATTTATGGACTAGGTATATTTCTGAAAGACTACAAAATAAAGAAACCTGTAGAGCTGATAAATAAACTCTAGCCCAGTTTTTAAATAAAGTATGGGGAAGATAAAAAGGTAAATCCTTTAAAAAACAGGTTTCTGCAGCCTGATTGCAAAGCTTTGAAGAACATGGAGCAGAAAATAAGGGATCACAGCCCAAGAAGAGCAACCCACACTCATCCACCCCAATGGGAAAGATCTGAAAGGCTCCAGGGCAACGGGACACACACCTGGGGAGAGGAAGATTCTAAATCAGGAGGAGAAAAATCCACAAAAATTGTAAGGAGAGAGTCAGGCCAAGAAAATAAATCAGGAATAGTGCAGGAAACTTGGGAAAAATGGGATAAAGCCCACAAAGGTGGGATAGTTCCTGGCAAGCCTGGAGAGCCTTCAGCCCCCACCTCAGCTGGAGGCACCAAGGAATTTATCCCAGGGAGGGAGACTTGACCCAGCCCCTTGCACAGCATCTGAACAAAACACATTCCCAGCTTCCTTCTGCTGGTTCTGGGACAGCCTTGTTGAGCTGCAGCACCCCAGCCCTCCCAAGGAGCATCCCAGTGGTGCCAGGAGAGGAGCTGGGATGGGCCAGCCATGTGACTGAGGAAGGGTTTCCATCACCTCAAACACATCCCCTGAGCTGGTGTTTCCTCTCTGCCACTCTTCTTCTCCTCTGCCCATTTTCAGGAGGATTTCTTTGAAGCTGAACCATTAGAGTTGTTTGTGTTACATTAATAATGAGGCCTCCTCTCTACAGGGACTCTTGGTACCACAGCAGTATGAACAGTGTAATAATTGAAATCAGAGAACTGAAATTTCGGGAATGTGTCACGAGAGGAGGAGAAAATCAGGCCATCTGCCACACCAGAAAGTTATATTAGACCCAGGTTTGCTATCCTTTGTGTCACACACACCTACTTACTCACCTACTTATTTTCCATTTCAGTGAAATTCTGTCCAGCTCTTCCTGACGCGAGCTCGTCTCCCACTTTTTCACATGAAAACCTTCACAGTTGTGTCTATCTGTTTTCTATTTTCAGCCTGCACTGAAGGTAATGCTTTTGATCCACAAGCAGCCCACAAGCTGATGCAGTGCCCTTTATTCTTTTTTTCCCCCTCAGTAATATAAAAGCTACTTTGTACAAATAGTGAGATGAGTAGATGTTACCTGTCAGTGACTTTTGTGTGGCTGAAATATTTTTCATCTGCCATGTTCTTCTACAACTTTTCTGCTTTGCACAGTATCATACAAGGGCTTGTTGGCAAAGAAGTTAAGAGTGGTTTTCATCTTTTTGCTTTTTATTTCAGTTCCTCCAAGCTCTGTGCAAAATAAACTCCGAGCATGTGATGTGACATCTTTGCTTAGAGGCCTCCTGAAAAAACCCAGGCACTCTCCAGATTTGCATTTACTTAAAATTAATAAGCTTTTAGTGAGGCAGGGCAATTTATTTGTCCTCATGGTAAACAGAGAGGTGAATGCTCCCAGTGCTGAGTAGCTCTGGATAAAACGGGATTAAGTGGAAGGAAAATAGGAATTTCCACCAAATGCATTTCCCAACCCTTCTGCCAGTGCTGGTTGTGCCCCCTGAGAACAGAGCAGGAGAAGAGTCAGACCTGGGCTGGTTTATAAACAACATCCATCTCTCACACAGAGATTTACAGAAAACTCAACTGTGCTTCCTTCCCTTTGGGGATGGGCACTTTCCTGTCCCACACACAGAAAAACACAGCTCAAGGAATCCCAGAATGGGTTGGGTGGGAAGGGACCTTCAGATCATCCCATTCCACCCCTGCCAGGCAGGGACACCTTCCCTTATCCCAGGGTGCCCCAAACCCCATCCAACCTGGACACTTCCAGGGATCCAGGGGCAGCCACAGCTGCTCTGGGCACCCTGTGCCAGGGCCTGCCCACCCTCAAAGGGAAGAATTCCTTCCCAAAATCTACCCTAATTGACCTGACCTCAGACTAAAGCCATTCCCTGTGTCCTGTCCCTCCATCCCTTGTCCCCAGTCCCTCTCCAGCTCTCCTGGAGCCCCTTCAGGCCCTGGAAGGGGCTCTGAGCTCTCCCTGGAGCCTTCTCCAGGCTGAACAGCCCCAGCTCTCCCAGCCTGTCCCCACAGGACAGAGGTTCCAACATTCCATCAGTCAGGAGGTACCCAAGGACTCACAGAGCCCCAGAGGCTCAGGAAAGCCCAGCTGGGGTCAGTGACCCTGGACATGGTGATGCTGTGGGATGTCTAATTCCATCCCAGACTGCAGCCCTGTCCCCAGCCACACTGTCCCCAAACACCCCTCATGTCACCCCCTGCACTTACTGCTTGAGCTATGAAAATTACAGAAGTGAGGGAATAAAAAAGGCTAAATTAAATTAAATTAAATTATCTTTGTGTTACCTTTCCTACTGCAAAGAGGCTCAGAACTGTAAATCACAGCCTGTCCTCATTTTCCTCTGCAACAAAACACCCAAAGCACTGGAATAATCTTTGGATTGAAAAGAACAGTAGAGCAGAGTAATCCCTCTGCAAACTGAACTCAGCTAAGGGCAGTGCTCTGTGCCTCGGGGCTTTGGCAATGCCCTGGAAGCCAGGAAGGACATCCTTTATCCATTTCCCTCCTCATTTCCTTCAGCTTCCTCAGTTCTGCTCACAGTTTGTGGGATCCATGACCTGGATGGGCCATTCCTGCCTGTGGAGGAAGGATTTGCACCTGGCTGCACCCAGGAGGGAAGAGCTTTGCCACCCCCCAGCCTCTTTTTTGGGATGATTCCTCTGTCACCTCCAAACTCAAACCAGAACTTTTTAACCCAAAATTCCCAAGCTTAGACACTGAGAGGGGAGGACCAAGGCTTGTCCTTCAAGATGAACTTAGGAGTTTTGAGAGGTGGTGAAACAGGGTAAGATTTGGAATCTGCCCACAAAATCATCACCCACAGCCAGGCAAGGGAAGGGTTTTACCACAAGTTTTGAGGATCAATGTGTATTTTTATCAGCAGCCTTTACTCAAGGGTCCTCCTGAGATCCAGTGCTCAGATTTGGGCTGTGGCTGCCCAGAGAAGGGCAGGAATAACACAGAGAACCCAAAAACTTGCAGGCTGAAGCCCAGGAGGGTCACACCCTTGGGGACCAGCAAGATTTCTGCTCTAAATCCATTCCTCTCCAAAGCAGCTGACACCAGAATGACCCACCATGGGATCCAGGATAACCCTGACAATGCTGCCTCAAAAGAGGTGTTTCCAGGGAATTTCAGAGATCTAAGTTAATCCTGAGAGCTGGTGAGAGAATTTGGGATTGCTGGGGGCATTTCTCCTCACCTGCACTCACAAAAGATGAATTGAGCCTGGAGCTGGTGGTTTGGAAAGGCTGCCAGGGAGAGCAGGGAAGTGGAAAGGCTGAATTATAAAAAGGGAAGTAAAAGAATTATTTTACATAATCTGGAAAACCAGAGATGACAGGACCATGATTGTCCCTTAGCTTTCTCTGCCTCTTGGTATTTATCTTGCCAGTGCTGATATATTTATAGATGGCAGGACTATAAAGTGCCCATACATCAAGTGAGAAAGGATTCCAATATAGAATTGGACAGGGGATCACATCCAGCTCTTGTCCATCAAGGGGGAAAAAAAGAAAAATCAAATTGCTTTAAATGGAAATTCTTAGGGGTCAGATTAGATAATGCCAAAAAAAAGTGTCAGCTCTCCAATTAGGTGGCCAAGGCCTGGAAATGTGTGACTCTAGTCCTCTGTTTCACTCCCTCTTCCAGCAAAAGACAAAACATTACCCAAGGAAAACATTATCCAGGCACAGGTCTTGCTGAAACCACCTTCTGAAATGGTGCCTGTTCTGCCTGAGACAGGAAAAACAAATTGCTACTTCAGAAAATCCCAGGGTGGTTTGGGTTGGAAGGGACCTTAAAACCCATCTTGTTCCATCCCCTGCCATGGTCAGGGACACCTCCCACTGTCCCAGGGTGCTCCAAGCCCTGTCCAACTTGGCCTTGGACACTTCCAGGGATGGGAATCCCCAACCTCCCTGGGCACTACTATAAAAAAATGCAAAATATCTGATGCCAAATGTGAAAATGCTGCAAAATAAACCAGGAGCAGATTTCCAGTGGATAATGGTTAAACAAAGCAAGCCCTGTGACTTGCATGGGGTCAAAGAAGCAACAGCTTAAATTTTACACCAACCACCAGCTGAGGACACAGACACCCTCCTGAAAGAAAGGACAAAAATCACCCCACTGATAAGGTGCTTCCCATTATCCCTCTCCCAGCACTTCCACAGCCTCATAAAAGGTAGCACAGTACCAGACTCTGCCCTCCTTTATTTATAAACACAAAAGCCTAGGCAAGATTTGACTGTGCATAAGTAAAACTCTTATCTCTTGCAGTAAAGTTTTTATTAGTTTAAAATCATGAATTATTTTCCCAGGTAACCTTTGCTCATCTAAGCAGTGCTTTGATTCTTCCTACAAAACCCAGGAAAATTAATCCTTTCATGGCCTGCTTGGAAAATAAGTAATAAAAAAAAAAAGGAAAAACTAAATACAAAGTTTTACTTGTTTTCTTCCTTCTCCCAAATTCCCAAACCCAAGACCTCAGGCATTTAAGCACAAGTAACCCTTGGAAAGCATCTAATTCCTGTAAAAAAAAATTTAAAACATGGAAAGTCAGCAAAGGCCTTTGATGAGCCTGAGGAGAGGCAGCAGCAAGATGACTCCATACATTTCTGAATTTAATTTTCTGTTCTTTTGGCTTCTAATGGAAAAAGATCCTGTCTCCAACTTGATGGGTCTGTAAAGATGAAGCTCTGCAGCATCATCACTGATCCACACCAGGCAGCTCCAGGATGAGAAACAGAGGGCTGAGATTCCCTGATCCTGAATGGCATTAAAAACATGGCTTTCAATATTTGGGGTTTCTAATTCTCAGATCTACCTCCTGTCATCACTTGCTCGTGCACAGTCACTCCTTCCCTAAATCTGATCCTGCTGATGAAATAATCAGGGACAGGGAACCCCTCCCCCAGACATCCCATAAACTGCCTGGAATATGTCATGTGCTCAACATTTTAATGTGGACATGGCAGGGAAAGCTGAGATTTGAAGGTGACTTGCTGTTCTCTTCACCAAACTCTCCGTGGTCAGTGTCACTGCCCCTCCAGCTGAACAAACTGATGACATAGAGAAAGACAAAAAATAGAGAAGGGAGGGGGGGGCAAAAAAAAAAAAAGGAAAACTAAAATGTTCCTTGTGGAACATACCCCCTAAGCAGTTGGATCATCTTAATCTTCAAGCTTCTGTAATACAACTGTTGGAAGGCTCCAAGTCTGAGCACAATAAAGTGCTTTATTCAGGGAACCATATGACTCCATCAGTCATTCAAGCACATGTTTGGCACAGATTGAAAGTGAAAAGCATAGCTAAGGCAAATATTTCAGAACTGAACTTGTCTTCCTAACACACATGGTTTATATATTGGTGTAATATCTATATAACTTTTCAGTTCTCATCTAGAGTAATGTCATGGCTGAAGTACAAAATGATGTCTCTGCACAGGGCGTTCCTCAGCAGATAACACAGGCCAAAAAGCCATTTACTAGAAAATTAAAAGGGAGCTATCACACTTGACAGGTCCTCAAAAAAACAAAAAAACCCCACCAAGCCTGTAAAAGTGGCTTTTGTTCCTTCTAATTCCTAAAAATCCATTTCTCCAGGCAGGATGCTGCACCACCCCTCACTGGAGAGCTCCAGGAGGCTCCTTCCTCCTCGAGTGCCCGAGCTGTGCCTCCTCTGTTTGCAGATGAAATATTGCTCATCACAGAGAGCAACTCCTGCTGATGCAAATGAGATTAAAGCAATCTGGGCAGAGCACAGGGTGATTAAAGCCTAAGTAATGGCAGAAGGATTCGGGCCCTCGTTGTAGAAAATACATATTGAAATGCAGTCAAGGAGAGAAGCCAGGGCAGCTCAATATCCTCCCTGTTCCTGAGAACAGAATGTGACAAGTGGAGCTGGGAGAACAACATTTGCCATTGACTGCAGGAGGGGGCAGGGAGCTGCAGAACGTCTCAAATAGCCCAATCCAGCCTTGTGGTGTGTATGGAATATGGGCAGGGATGGATTTGGGAACCAGCTGTCCAGCCTCATTTGGGATGCTGTTCTGTTTGACTGAGGAATTGCTATTCAGGACCAGTCTCTTTTTTCCCCTAGAAGAGAACATTTCAAAATACAGAGAAATACAGCAGAGAGGCTCTGGAGCAAAGGGCATTTCAGCACAGTGGGTCACGGGGGTAGAGCCAGAGGTTCCCCCCATGGAAGAGCTCAGGGCTTGCAGCTCACAGGAGAGGGCAAGTCAGAAATATAAGATTCCAGCCCAAAGGAGCTCTGCAAAGTCCATGACACGAGAGCTTAGGAGAACTTCTGTCCTCCTGCTTCAAATCCTGTTTTCAGCTGCTTCTTTTCCAAGCCCTGATCCACAGAGCCTCAACTGGCCCAGACATTCCCTCTTGTAAAAACAGGCAGGACAGGGCTAATAATGGATGAATCTCCTTTCCCACAGCTATTTCCAGGATGCCAGAGTGAAGGATGTCCCATCCCAGCCCAGCACTGGTGCTACTGGGACACATTTGCTTGTTCCCAAATTGGTGCCTCTTCTCCAAAGAGTCCCACAGATCCTTGTTCTGATTACCAGCTCAGCACCAGCAGCACCCACCAAAACCACTTCCTGAGGCAGGGAAATAATAACCTGTGCTTTACAAGCACAAGGAGTCCACACAGCTCCAGGGGCAGAGAAAAAGGTACTAAATACATATATTCACTTTTCAGCAACGAGTCCACGTAATGATGTGAAAATCCAGGTCCAGTGCTCCCCTCCAAAGCCTTGTGAAAGGCTGCTTTCACTGAGTGAAGTTCAAATTACTCTCCAAAATACAATTTCCTCTCTAAAGGTGCATTGCAATCCCTCCCTGCCATGATTTACTAACGTGTCCCAACAGTACAAGGAATCCTCAGCTCAGGGGGATGCTCCTTCCTCAAGAGCCAGAGTGGGAGTGGGAGCTCTGCTCCTCACAGGCACACAAATCTTTGCTCTGGGAAACACAGCAAAGCCAGCTGAGGTGGATTGCAGTGCTAATTCAGGTGAGCAGGCACAGGATGTGATTTGTGGCTCTCCTGCAAGCCCAGAAAAGGAGCAGCTGGGCTGAGGAGTTGATTTCCACCTGGAGCTCCTCACCTCACACAGCAGCAGGGAGAGGAAAAGCAACTGCACCTGTGCCAGCACAAGCTGTCACTGAATCTCTCTTCTGGCTTTTAAAACATGAATGAAAGGAGTAATTTAATGTTCTTGAAGCCACCTCTGCTGCCCAGGTTGATGTGTGACCTTGCAGGAAGTGTCACTGTAAGAGCTGGGTCGCTCCATAACTCCTGACTTTCACACATTTCCCAGCAGATGAGCTACAGGAGCAGAGAACATTTATTTTTATGGTTTCCTAAGGGCAGGGTACCTCCCCAGGTCACTAACACAGCTCTGCTCATCTGCTCTACACATCCTCTGGTGCTGCAAAAGGGATTTTAAATGGCAGCACAGGACACGAGCACCAGGCTGTACAAAGGACTCAGGGCTGGGGAGGGGATTTATCCCAGAACAGAATCAGGCACAGAAACAAGGGAAAAACACCACAGAGAGTAAATAGCTCCTTCTGTCTGAAGTGTGAAGATTTAAACTGAAAGAGGAGAGATTTAGATGGGATTTTGAGAAGGAATTGTTCCCTGGGAGGGTGGGAGGCCCTGGCACAGGGTGCCCAGAGCAGCTGTGGCTGCCCCTGGATCCCTGGCAGTGTCCAAGGCCAGGTTGGACACTGGGGTTGGATCAGCCTGGGACAGTGGGAGGTGTCCCTGCCATGGCAGGGGTGGAACTGGATGGGGTTTAAGGTCCCTTCCCACCCAAACCATTCTGGGATTTCTCCTACAACCATCCTGTACTTTCCCTTCAACCACAAATGTTTACCCAAAGTGTCTTCAGTGGGTGCCTGTTCCTCTCTCAGGAGGCAAGAGGTGAAGAAATAAATCCTAATTCTTTTGGGATGCTCACCTCAAGCTTCCAACCACACAGCAAAATGCAAGAGCAGCTTTTAACTGGTGATCCTTCAATGATCCCAGTTCCAAAAGGAGCAAGGATGAGGGGCTGTGTCCATCCCTGTGTGCAGGATAAGATTTTATTCCCAGCTCTCTTTGTCATCACAGTGCTCTCAGTGGCAGAAAAGGAATGGAATATAAACTTAAATAATATGGTCTGAATTCTCCTCCTCACATCCTGTGACTGTTGAAGGACCAGAGGATCCCCAGCACAGCCCATCCCTGCCTTCAGACACTGCTGCTGGATAAAACTGGCCATGCTCAGCTCCAGGCCTGATCAGACCCACATGATCCCCTTATTAAATTATAAAGTCCAGACTTGGTATTTTTTAAATTTTTTATGCATAATTATATCAAAACAATCCCATAAATACTTGGATTTGTTGCAGTTTGTGTCTCAATGTATTCTTTCAGAGGTTTATTTATCTTCCAGCTGCTTTCAGGATTAGAACACATTTAAAAAGAAGGAAACAGCAAACTTTCACTGTTGTAGGAAGAAGGTTTTTCACTTAATGCATATGATATATACTATTAAACTAAATTTCCAGGGGCTGACACAAGTTCCTCTTAACAAATATCTCAAAATAAACGAGTCAAAGATATTTTTGTGCCAAATTCTGCATCCAGCTTTTTCTGCCTTGATGTGCATTATCCAGCATGGCTAACAGGCCATGACACATTTCACTTCTTGCCTTATTACATCATAGATTTGGGACAAGAAAGAATTTGTTCTTCTAATCGCTGCTTTTAGCAAGTTGACCTTGTGAAAGGACAATTTCCTGCCCCTGAACTCTTTCTTATCCTAGCTCCAGGTCATGGAAAGCAGCAAATTCATTTGTGTGGGGTGTAAAAAAAATTAGTGGAACAACATGAAGGGATTAAATAGATTAATTTCTGATTAGATGATGCAGTTCACCAAGTCACTTGACACCAACTTAATCTCAAAATCCTGTGTGCACCCGAAAAGAGAAGGGTCAACATCTTGGAGCAGGGGTCTACTAAGAAGCAATCCCTTTTCTCAGTTAGTGAGTATCAAAAAGATAAAAATTTAATACATTTGAAGCACTTTGCTGTGTGCTAACCACCAACAAAAGGGATTGACCTCTTGGGCTGCACTGTCCTATGAAGAATCAAACTGTGGGGTTTTAATTTACTCTGTCACAGATCTGCCCTGGAGCCTCAGCAGGACCTAAGAGAAGCCTCTGCAGGTGTGATTCAGGCCTGGAGCACTCCAAAATGGTGCAGATGCTGTGCTTTTGTCCAGGGAGAAACTTGAGAAGCTGCTTGAAATGTAAGTGCAAAGTGCAGGCAGTGGGGAGAGCCAGACCCAGGATGACGTGCAGTAAAACATGAGAGGTTGTAGAGGAAGGAAAGTCATCAGAAAAAGGGATTAAATAAAAAATCTCTGCAGTGTGAAGAGCCTGGCATCCCCAGCAGGATGGGATGGTGTGAGACAGAGCTGGGGAGAGCCTGCTGGCGTGGCAGGGCCTGGCTCTGTAACCTGACAGGATTCCAGAGCCATTGCCAAACACCCTAAAAATGTCAGTTCCTGGATTACAGCGGCTCTCTCAGCAAAAGTGAAGAGAAACCCACCCCAGGAGCCCAGTGAGTCTGACAGGGCAGCTCAGGGCTCACCCTTGGCTCTGCCACAGCCCCAGAGGAGGCTCAGGAACACCAATAAAACAGAGCCCAGCTGTACTCCTTGGCCAGTTTGCCCTGGCAAGGTGAGATCTGCTAGAAAGAGCAGAGATAAATCTGTCAGGAGGAGGATATGTGAGGTCTGGGGAAGGCTGGTGGAGAACCAAAGAAGCTTTTACATGAATTGAGCCTTTTAAGAACAGAACTTCATGGTCATGGGCAGTGAGTGAGGGCCTCAGTGGGAGTAACAGATAAACAACAGCCCTGCTCTGCTCTGTGCCACCAGAGAAACCCACTGGGGCTGCCAGAGCATTCCCAACCACCCAAAAACACAGCCCTGCTCTGCTCTGTGCCACCAGAGAAACCCACTGGGGCTGCCAGAGCATTCCCAACCACCCCAAACACAGCCCTGCTCTGCTCTGTGCCACCAGACAAACCCACTGGGGCTGCCAGAGCATGCCAAACCACCCAAAAACACAGCCTGCCAGTCATGAGCTCAAAGATGCTCTTTGTAGCTGCATCAGGACCAGAAATCCCAAGTGGAGCAAGAGATGAGACACCCAGGAAAACCCCAGTGGAGAACCTGTCAGCTCCCCAGCCAGCAGGAGGGCAAAGGTGCCAACACTGCTGAGAGTGGGACTCAAATTCCTCTGCTGGGGGATTTTGGCATGGACCTCAGGAGCCCCACGGGCACTGACAGCTCATGCCAGGCTCTCTGCAGGAGACCTGAGGGGGATAATCATCAGACAAGGAGGTGATTATACACAACCAGAAATATCTGCCACAAATGCTGCAGCAGCTTGAGAGAAGACAGGATTTATAAATGAGCTCTAAAACACAGAAGGTGCTGGAGAAATTTGGTTTAGAGCAGGAGACGAGGCAAGATTTCTTCTCCTGCAATTTATTTCCATTAGACCCAAGGAAGCTGCAATCAGTAGCAAATTAAAATCTGAGAGAAAAGTGATTATAATTGAAGGTAAAGAATTTTGGGTTGCAGTTTTAGGATTTTCATTTTTTCATGCCCAGAGATGCTTCCATCCCTGGAAGTGTCCAAGGCCAGATTGGATGAGGCTTGGAGTGACCTGGGACAGTGGAAGTGTCCCTGCTCACAGCAGGGAGTGGAACAAAGTTGATTTTAAGGTTTTTCCCAACCCAAACCATTCTGTCATTCTAAGATTCACTTTTTTTCTGCTGTTTTCCCAGCTAACACAATATTTAAAACAGTTTTAAAGAGTTTACACACACTCTAATTTGGAGGTTACCTATCCACAGCATCACTTTGTCTGCCCTGCAGATACAGGAAGGCCTTGACCACAAAATCCTTGTACAGGTGTAGATTTTAAGCTATTTGACTGAGTCTGTAAGATCAGATCTTATCCTACTTTACATCCCACTCCACAGGGACAGCAAAGCTGATCTGGCCTGGTTGAGTTTTCCTTTTTGTCCATGAGGTCCCTTAAGCAGAAACCCAGAGCAAGACTGAAAACTAAAAGGACAATTGTAAAACCACAAAAACTGGAAAGAAAACATACTAAAAGCAAGCAACAATGTTGTTTTAAAGTTGTCTAGCCCACAACCTGACCACTTCTGTTCAATAATAGACCCATCACTCAGAGCCACCTCATTGCCACGTTTCAGAAGCAGTGCTCAAGGTTTATCATAACTCCAACCTGTCTTAACCACCACGCACGAGTTGATGTGAGAATCAGGATGCCCTGGCAGCAGCAGGATGCCCTGCAGGGCTCCAGGATGCCCAGTGAGCCCCGTGCCAGCCCAGCCAGGAGCCCTCAGTGCTGCCGGGGGTGGAAATGCACGGCTGGAACTTTCAGCACCTCCGCCACCAAGAAAGCAGCACCAGCTCTGGCAGGGCTGAAGCTGAGCTCTGCTTCCACAGGAAAATGTGGGATTTAGGGAGGGGATGCTCACTGGGTGGAAAAGAGCAAGTTACAGACGTGTTAGGGAAAGAAGAGGGGCAGGAAGATGCAGGAAGGCAAATCCAAATATCAGCTGAGCTGCACGGGCCAGGAGCCACCACAGCTGCCTGAATTTAGACATCTAAAGCCCCATAAAGACACCTAAAACCACCACAGAGATGAGCAGCTGACACAAACCTTACACAGAGCTTAAATCACCAGTGTGAGTGTAACCTTAGAGTTCCAGCTTGGCTTTGAGGGAGTTCTGAGCCACAAGAAACCGGATTTCCACCCCCTCTTCCCACTCCGCTCACTCATCTGTGTGCTAGAGCCAAGTCACCCTCTGAGGATTGGAGGGACAGCTGCTTTGAGGCATCTCACCTCAAAGTTTCCCGAGTGCAAGTGGACTTCCAAACCCTGGAGGGCCCTGGCCAGCCACAGTGGCTCCCACTCTCAGAGAAGGGCCCGTCCTCCCACCCAAATCTCCACTCAAACCAAGCCTCCCTCGCCTCAGGCAAATGGAACAGCCACAGGGCACCTATTTCTCTTCATCTCCCAGGGAATTTCTGCAGCCTTTGCCCCAAACCCGCGGATTTGGTGTAAGTGCAAAGAGAAGTCAAGACCCCTCACAAAGGCAAAGCTGCAACTCCTGTTAATTCATGAAGATAAATTGCTTGATCAAATGCAACAAATCCTTCCCTCCTCTGGGATTTCAATGTGCTAAAGTCTCTCCCCAACTTTTCTCTTAGCAAGTTCAGAGCCAAAGCCCCAGTGAAAGTTGCTGGCAATAAATTTGGAGATAAGCAGATATTTACAAAGTTTCAAGTTACAATGGGGGAAAAAAAACCCAACAAAAAAACAACAAACCTCCACAAAACAAACCAAGAAAACCAAATACACGAGTTTGTAGTGACACACAGGGACACACACAGCCCTCAGAGCTGTTAAATGTATGCATAGAAGAGAATCTCCTTTCCTCTCTCACATCAAATATGCACTGTCAGCTGCTGCTTAAAGGAGAGAAGACCTGGGTCCTCTGAGGGCTCCAGAATAACCCCCAAATGTGCTGTAGAGGAGTCAGTCCCTTCCTAGGCTGTTCCCCGTGCACAGCATGGATAGCTCAGTGCTCCACGCTGAATCACCGCTCCCCGCCTGGAGCTCGCTCTGAATGAACACAGCGGCGGCGAGAAAACTTTTCCCCAGCCAGGACGCTTTTGCCATCACTCTTTGGCTTTTCCGCGCAATTTTCCCCGGCTGGAAACAGAGCCCAAAGTCTGACAAGACTCCCAGACCCTTGAATTCAGCTCCGGGGGCTGTTTGGGGGGGATGCGTGGGAGGAGAATTTCCAATCCCCCCTTCCCCGGGACCCTGCAG
The DNA here is from genome assembly GCA_013398075.1 of Notiomystis cincta. NCBI lineage: Eukaryota > Metazoa > Chordata > Aves > Passeriformes > Notiomystidae > Notiomystis > Notiomystis cincta. The sequence goes on along the minus strand of VZRX01015531.1, from coordinate 77,099 downwards.
GGCACCCCCGAACACCAACAAAGGGGGTCCCCGGGAGCAGCTCCGCTCCCAGGGGATGGGACGGCGGGACTGGGCTGCAGGGCTGGGGGAGCCGGGGATGGGGATGCAGGGAAGGGACCAGCGGGTTTAGGGGTGCCGGGGGGGTGGGACCCCAGTGGGATGGGGGTGCCGGGGGGCCGCACAGCGGAGTTGCCCCGGGAAATCTCCGGGAAGCCGCGCAGAGGAGCGGGAATTCCGCCGCTCCGCGTGTGCCCGGCCGGGACCTCCCGCTCCATCCCCGCAGCGGCGCGGGGGGAGCAGCGCTCCAAACCCATCTCCCCGCTCCTGGCGCGGCTAAAAGGGAGCGCGGGGCTCGGGCTCCTTCGGGGGAGAGCCCGGGGGGCCGCGGGTGACTTACCGCGGGCGCGGGGCGATGCCGAGAGGAGCCAGCCCGGGCCGAGCAGCAGCAGCAGCGGCAGCGCGGGGAGCCGGGCCGGGGGCAGCGCACGGGGGGAGCGCGGCTGCGCTGCCTGGAGGCGCTTTGACATCGCAGCCCAGACTGAGGGAGACAAACTTTCATCAGCTGGGGCTGGAGAGCAGCCCCATAATATACAGTTACCGAGAGGAGCGAGCGGGGACTCAGGATGTGAGAGATTTCCTGCATGCAGTTAACTCCAAAACCCCTCCTGCTCCTGCCTCAGCTGCTGATGAGCTGGGCTCGGCTGCTCAGGGAAAAAGGAAAAAAAATAAAAAAGAGGAGTTGGGTTTTTTTCTTTCCCTCTCCTCTCCTTATTTTAAATAGGTTTGCGCCGGTTATTTCGGGTTTTTGTCGTTGTTTTGGCAAGGACCAAACCTAACCCATCGCCCGTGGAACATCTGAGCCCCGCGGCCGCCCCTCCCCAGGGTCCCAGCCCCGGGAGGCTCCGGGGTCCCCCCTCCCATCCCTGCTCCCGAAGTTTTCCCATTTTTTTTTACTCCACACACAAGCCTGGCTGCCGCCTCTGGAAAGTCATCTGTGTACGTTAGAGCTCAGGGGTTATTTATTGGTTTCATAATTATTTCAGAGTTGTTTCTGGTGTTGTTTCTTATTTTATATTGTGGGGGCTTTTAAAAGAAGGGGAAAAAAAAAAAGAAAACAAACAACAAAACACACCCACAGCGTTGCCAGATGCATTTTTTAAAATCTCCCTCATTCAAAATTATTATTACTGACTGTCTGGGAGAATAACCAAATACAGATTATCTACTCCTTAATGTACCACCAAAACACATGTAATGCCCACATGTTGCTGTGGAGCAGCAGGAAAAAAAAAAATCTAATCCTGAAGATCCTCACAGGCTTTTATTGTGCAGTTTTTAGCTTTAATTTACTAAGATTCTTCCCAAATCTCACAGTTTGGATATTGATACTGGATTCTGCAGCTTGGCTCCGTGTTCCCTGTGCAGGAAACAGTTGGCAGAAGTTTTCTGAGATGTGTCTGAGCCATGCAATCCCACTTAAAAATGGTGTTTGGAAGCACAGATTTGGGACTGTTCTGATTATTCAGAGGCTGGTGATTATTCCAAGTGATCCAGTCTGTGCTTTTCACCAGCTCTGGGAATAAATGAGCCAGAAATTCCAGGGGTACAACCTCTGTGGTTCCCAAACTGGAGCCTGGCACGGTGCCCTGAGGCATCACTGAGCCATCCAGGATCAATCACTGTGGTAACCCCAGGTCCTCCCAGCACAAATAAACCTGGAAAAGAGCTGGGATCGTGGAGAATGTGCAGAAAGGGCTCTCATCAACTGCTGTGCTTCACACTTACAAAGCACCTTTCACCTCTAATCCCTCTGCCCAAAACCAGACCCACAGGGTCGCCTCCAATTGCTCTGAAATTTGAATTTTGTCTATACTTACACCTCGAGCCTCACCTCTCCTTTTCCTCACCATGTCAGGGATTAGCCTATGTGTAACTTTAAGTAGCCAAATGCTGAATTTTCCCTGCTCAGCCATTATCAATTACAATTTAACAGCTACACTCAGCAACGTTTCATCCCTCAAATGTAAACTAATGAACTGCATCGACTCTCTCATTAAGGACATATGTGCTCCACACAGAACATTGGTTAAAAACATTACAATTCAAATAGAAGACTCCTCTGTGGAAGGCCACCATATAAAAGTCATGTAGACATCTTTAGTCTTTGAAGGTATTTTTCCCATTAAAATGAAAAAAAAAAAGTCAGTCAAAGGAAACTAAAGACTTCTAAACAGAGTTTTGGTAATCCCATAAGGCTTTTCTTTTTAGTGGTAGTACTTTTATCTGAGTAACAATATTTGCTAACAGAGAATGTGGAGCCAATTATATCTTGGTCATTCATTAGCATGAATGAATAGATATTATCAGAGTTTCTTTTCCTCCCCTCAGAACTTTACCAGAAAGGAATTGCTGCTTTTTACCACTCTAATTTTATGGGTTTTAAGTTGATAAATCGATAATTTATCACTAAAGAGACCCAAATATTTTCTTAACAACATCCAGGTAGGAATGCTACTGAATTACAGCTAATTCTGGGGAACCATAGCACAATTTCACCTCAGTCTCAAAATTCTCTTGGAAAAAAAAAAGACCCTCCAGGCACAGGGCAGGTAATGGGAAATGCCCCTGCTTCCCTGGGATGTGCAGGGGAGAGGCCAGGCCTGGCCTTTTAATTTCCCATGTCAAAGCACCTCCCACAATTTGTTTTACGAGGCTTGGTTTATCCACTTCAGAACAGCAAGGCTGAGTTTCTCTGCAGGAAATGAAAATTCATCCAGGTTGTGTGGCTGCTTCAAAGGGGCCACAGCCCCAGTTCTCCAGGTTATTCCCATGGGGCATGGTCTCCATCCATCCATCCATCCATCCATCCATCCATCCATCCATCCATCCATCCATCCATCCATCCATCCATCCATCCATCCATCCATNTGGTCTCCATCCATCCATCCATCCATCCATCCATCCATCCATCCATCCATCCATCCATCCATCCATCCATCCATCCATCCATCCATCCATCCATCCATCCATCCATCCCAGCTTTGTTCTTTAGCACTCTCAGGGGGAGAGGGATGGAGGGGAGGGTGTGAAGGTGTCTCTTTGCTTTTGGGGTCGTTTTTACCTTTTTTATTTTTTGCTACTGTGTCTTTATGCTTCCCCTTCCCTGCCCCCCTTCATTTTTATCCTCCTTACTGGATATATTCCATTTTTCTTCACTTCAACCCCAAGAAGCTTTTCCTTCCAAAGCTTCACTCCCCTATGTGCTCATTCAGAGCTATCCTGCAGCAGTAAAACCATAAGAGCAGCTAAATCCTCTTTTCACTCCTAATTTTTACCTTCTTGGGCAAGGAGAACCTAACACAGCACCTTTTTTTCTCTGTTCCTACGGAGCCTGGCACACGCTGGGTGCTTGGTTTGCTCTTGGCTTTGCGGCTCTGCAGGAAGGGCGAGCCAGGGATTAGCCAGGAGCTGCAGAGAACAACCCCCGCTGCTGGAACTCCTCCGGGCTTGTCCCTCCTCCGGGGCTGCGGCTCGCCTGGGCCGCGGGAATTAACAAGGAATGAAGGAACAAGGATCTCCCAGATCCCGTCAGGACCCTCTCCAGGTGCTCCTCTGAACGTGCTGCCCTCGCTTCCCCGGGAGGGCTTTGGAAACACTCACCAGGCACTGTTTAGCCGGAGAATCGGAGATGCTGGCGGGATGAGCAGGAATGTGCCCTGCATTCATCGCTACCTGTTGGCATTCCTGTCAGGAAAATCATCCACAAACACCAGAGGTTTATGTCCCAAAAGGAGGCAGAGGAGTCCTGTAACTTTATTCCAATAAAGGAAGAGGCCATTGGGCATTTCCCCTGGGGTCTCTCAGATTTTTGGAGGACGCAGCCTCCTTTTTATCCCAATTTCCCGACCGTATTTCCCTCCCTCTTTCCCCATTGGCTGAGGTACTTGAGAGGGACAGACTTCCCAAAACACCTAAGATTCCCTTCTAATGTATACCCCACCCTTTCTTCTTAATTCCTATCGACTTTATGGTTCTTCCCATTGCTTCTTTCACCTCTCAATATCCAATTTCATTTATCAGCAGACCTACTCTCTCCTTCCATTCATCAACCAGTGGACTCCTTCCCGCTGCTCCTTTTCTCTCTCAGCGCTCGCCCAGCGGTCCCACAGCTGGTCTGTAAGGACAAGTCCCTCATTCCTTTCATTCCCCCGCGGAGGAGCGGCCGGGATGCTCCTCCCTGCCCCGGGTCTGTCCCGTGTCACCCCCGCAGGTCGCAGCCCCGGAGCTCAGCCCTCACTTCGCGTTCAGGCACGGGAATCTTCTGATGGAAAGGGCACTCGTGGCTTGAAAGGTGAATATTTGTGACCACGCAGGCGCCTGGCTGGGCCCCTGCTTCTCAAATTGGCGATTCATGAGGAGCTTCAGTTCACGTGGCACTGGAAAGGTCAGCCCAGAGGAGAGCAATGAGGAAGGGAGAAGTGTGGAACAATTTACCTGGAAACGAGCTTAACACGCAGGCACCAGCAAGGAGGAGGATGCACTGAGGGAAACGTGAATTTCCATGTGCTCCCCCTTGGTTGAAGGAGTTTTGAGAAGGAATTAGTGGCTGATGGAGACAACAGGGAAAAAATAAGGAGGGGAGCGACAATAGATTAAGTGCAAATAAATCCTCCAGACTATGATACTGTAATGCTTTGGTGGCATTAGCTCCAAGGAAATGTAACTAATTAATACTAATTATCAGATGGGTTATGGGATCCTACAGGGCTGTGGATTATGAGAAAAGGGAGAGGAAAAGGGAAAAAAAAAAAGGAGGGAAAGGAAAGCTGCCTGCTGCCCTTCTCTGCCAGAGCAGGATTTGCATCCCTTGAGTTCCAGCCAGAGTTAAAGGAAGAGAGGTTAAGCCACCTCAGAGAGCTGAACAATTTCAAGATAAGAGGTCCTGCTGGGCAGAAAGCACCTCTGTAACACTGCTCTCACATCTGCCCAGATCAGCTGTGATCCCCTCTTGGATATCCAGGGAACCTCGCTGTAATCACAGCATTGAGTATTATCCAGACTTTTTTTTTTATTCCTCTATGTGCCAAAATGCATGAGGACTTGTCTGGGCTTAGCTACAGGGATCTACAGTTTTGGGGCCTCCAGGCTAAAGTTTTTCCTTCTTAGAGTAAACAAAACAAAACAAAAAAGCTTTTTCCTTTGAAATCTGTGTGTCCCCCAGCCAGCTGCTGAGACTTTGTGTCTCCAGTCCTCCCTCACTTCATTAACTCTCTGCACAATCAAGATCCTGCTGAATTGTAACTGCAGTGGCAGATTACAGTCCTCTATAATTAACAGGCAGAGATAGAGCATCATGCAGCCTGACCTTTAGCCACAGAGCTCTGCTCTGCTCTGCAGACCTCTGTCCCAGCACTCACAGAGCAACCTCGCTGGAACAGCACCCACTGGGGCTCAGCACTGACATCAAAGCCTGGCTGTAAATCCTGGCTGCTGCACATCCTTGAGAGGTGGGTTCTGTGGATTTCCCAGTCCCCAAGGACACGTTTCCACCCTCTGTGCACACCTTGAGGAGCTGCTGAGCTGCCCTGGGCAGCATAGTGAGGCTGCACCACGCTGTGAAGCCCAGGAAATGCAATGTGAGATCAGCAGCCTCACTGTTCTCTTATCAAGAAATTCATCCCTACCTTCCTCTCCTTTGGTTATGATTTTCCCTTCCTGTCCTAAAGGTCCCATAATATTGGATTCACCTGGAATTTCTGTCCCAAAGCTGTGAGCTGGCCAATGCACCAGGGAACAGCAAGAGGGGGCAGAGCCAGAGCTGCTTCCTCCACTGGCCATGAGACCCTGGTCCATCTGTTCATCCCAAATAAAGGGCTCCCAGTGCCCAGCTGGGATAGACTTCTCCTGTGGCTGGCCCTGGATCCCTGGAAGAGTCCAAGGCCAGGCTAGATGGGGCTTGGAGCACCCTGGGACAGTGGAAGGTGTCCCTGCCTGTGGGTAGGGGTGGCTCTGGGTGGGATTTAAGGTCCCTTCCAACCCAAACCATTCCACGATTCTCAGGCATTGAGAACCAAGGATTTGCTCAGATTTCTCCCTTGCTGCACAAATGAAAAGGACACACTTAGGAAGCTGGGATTTTGTGGAGCTGTTTGGAGTAACATGGTCCTTGGTATTTGTAGAGAGCCTTGAGATGCTATGGCAAATCAACAGGATATAGCATGGCATTAAACACTGAAACTTAATTTTTTTTAATTAAAAAAAAACCCAAACCCAACTCCTACCTTGTCTGACCTTCACAGCAACAACAGCAACCCTGAGACCCTTCAGCAGTTACAGCACAGCCCCCCAGACCTCACAGGTTGTTTTCCTGCAGCACAAACAGCCAGGCAAACACCAAGCTCTGTGTGAGGAGTCACCACCAGCACCTCCCCACCTCGGGGCAGCCCTGCAGCCCCAAACCCTGACCCTGCAGCCCCAAAACATGACCCTGCAGCCCCAGCACCCCAGGAATGGAGGGCTCAGGGTGTAAAGCTGTCATTGACCAAAGGAGAGCCACAAAGGTGGGAAGGGCTTTGAGGGGCCACACCTGAGGCCACTGGGTTTGCTCAGCTGGAGGGGAGAAGAGAAGAGTGAGGTCAGACCTTAGCAGGATCTGCAGCTCCTCCTGAGGGCAGCTCTGCTCCCTGGGACAGGGATAGGGCCCAGAGGAGGGCTGGAGCTGGGCCAGGGAGGTTTGGGTTGGATATTGGGAAAGATTCTTCCCCAGAGGGTGTTTGCACTCCAGGGAATGGGCATGGCCCCAAGGCTGCCAGAGCTCCAGGAGAGTTTGAACAGAGCTCCCAGGGATGCCCAGGGGGGATTGTTGGGGGTCTGTGCAGGGCCAGGGGCTGGATCAGTGACCCCTCTGGGTCCTTTCCACCTTGGGATTTTCTGTGGTTCCCTGGTTCTCAGCTTTACCCCACACCAGATCACCCACCAACATTTTCCTCTTCCAGCCTTCCTNTCCCCCAGCCAGCTGCTGAGACTTTGTGTCTCCAGTCCTCCCTCACTTCATTAACTCTCTGCACAATCAAGATCCTGCTGAATTGTAACTGCAGTGGCAGATTACAGTCCTCTATAATTAACAGGCAGAGATAGAGCATCATGCAGCCTGACCTTTAGCCACAGAGCTCTGCTCTGCTCTGCAGACCTCTGTCCCAGCACTCACAGAGCAACCTCGCTGGAACAGCACCCACTGGGGCTCAGCACTGACATCAAAGCCTGGCTGTAAATCCTGGCTGCTGCACATCCTTGAGAGGTGGGTTCTGTGGATTTCCCAGTCCCCAAGGACACGTTTCCACCCTCTGTGCACACCTTGAGGAGCTGCTGAGCTGCCCTGGGCAGCATAGTGAGGCTGCACCACGCTGTGAAGCCCAGGAAATGCAATGTGAGATCAGCAGCCTCACTGTTCTCTTATCAAGAAATTCATCCCTACCTTCCTCTCCTTTGGTTATGATTTTCCCTTCCTGTCCTAAAGGTCCCATAATATTGGATTCACCTGGAATTTCTGTCCCAAAGCTGTGAGCTGGCCAATGCACCAGGGAACAGCAAGAGGGGGCAGAGCCAGAGCTGCTTCCTCCACTGGCCATGAGACCCTGGTCCATCTGTTCATCCCAAATAAAGGGCTCCCAGTGCCCAGCTGGGATAGACTTCTCCTGTGGCTGGCCCTGGATCCCTGGAAGAGTCCAAGGCCAGGCTAGATGGGGCTTGGAGCACCCTGGGACAGTGGAAGGTGTCCCTGCCTGTGGGTAGGGGTGGCTCTGGGTGGGATTTAAGGTCCCTTCCAACCCAAACCATTCCACGATTCTCAGGCATTGAGAACCAAGGATTTGCTCAGATTTCTCCCTTGCTGCACAAATGAAAAGGACACACTTAGGAAGCTGGGATTTTGTGGAGCTGTTTGGAGTAACATGGTCCTTGGTATTTGTAGAGAGCCTTGAGATGCTATGGCAAATCAACAGGATATAGCATGGCATTAAACACTGAAACTTAATTTTTTTTAATTAAAAAAAAACCCAAACCCAACTCCTACCTTGTCTGACCTTCACAGCAACAACAGCAACCCTGAGACCCTTCAGCAGTTACAGCACAGCCCCCCAGACCTCACAGGTTGTTTTCCTGCAGCACAAACAGCCAGGCAAACACCAAGCTCTGTGTGAGGAGTCACCACCAGCACCTCCCCACCTCGGGGCAGCCCTGCAGCCCCAAACCCTGACCCTGCAGCCCCAAAACATGACCCTGCAGCCCCAGCACCCCAGGAATGGAGGGCTCAGGGTGTAAAGCTGTCATTGACCAAAGGAGAGCCACAAAGGTGGGAAGGGCTTTGAGGGGCCACACCTGAGGCCACTGGGTTTGCTCAGCTGGAGGGGAGAAGAGAAGAGTGAGGTCAGACCTTAGCAGGATCTGCAGCTCCTCCTGAGGGCAGCTCTGCTCCCTGGGACAGGGATAGGGCCCAGAGGAGGGCTGGAGCTGGGCCAGGGAGGTTTGGGTTGGATATTGGGAAAGATTCTTCCCCAGAGGGTGTTTGCACTCCAGGGAATGGGCATGGCCCCAAGGCTGCCAGAGCTCCAGGAGAGTTTGAACAGAGCTCCCAGGGATGCCCAGGGGGGATTGTTGGGGGTCTGTGCAGGGCCAGGGGCTGGATCAGTGACCCCTCTGGGTCCTTTCCACCTTGGGATTTTCTGTGGTTCCCTGGTTCTCAGCTTTACCCCACACCAGATCACCCACCAACATTTTCCTCTTCCAGCCTTCCTCCAGGAAGAGGAAAAAACCCCACGAGCTGAACATTGTTCTCTTTTAGTACCACATGAGAAATACCTTCATAAAAACCAACTAACCAAACAAACAAACAATCTTTGGGATGTCTGCACAGCCCTAAACCTCCCTGGGGAAAGAAACATCATTCTAAGCTTTCCCACAAATTTCAGTTCTGAGAAGTGATGATTTTCCAGCACAATCCTTATATCAAACAAGAAATTCCTGCCAATATGTCAGGAAGGTGTCTTGTGCTAAAATCCCTTGAAATCCAACAAATAACCCATTAAATATGGGGGGGTTGTTTTTTTTTTTTTTACTCCAGACTAGACATTGAGAATAAATGCTTTGATCTGTTGCCTCAAATTTCACTGTCTCCCTGAAAACAAAAGAAAAAAAGCCACAGATTTTTACATGTCTCACAAGAGGACAGCATTCAACTCAGACTGAAAATTATGAAGTCGTATATTTTTAATATTCCTGTCTAGCCCTCTGCAAACCACAGAACAATGCAACATCCATCATCATAAAAGCTAGGACAGTAAATTAGGAAGACAGCATATTTGGGGGCATTTTTAAAGAAAAATAAATATTCCTAATGGGAAACTTGAGAGAAATCATTAAAAATTACTGTGGTATCCATCACAGGAGAATGAAATCAATTAAGTCTTAATCTCCTGTTATTTATGAGGGGAAGAATGAAACAGAGCTTCTTTATTTCAGGCATTTTCTGGTAGGTTCTGTTGCACAACTTTGAGCCCCAAAAGCAGCCAGTGAAACCCTTCAGAAGTAAAAGAAATAGGAGTAAAATGTTGGGTTTGTAACATCAGCTGATGGTGCCAGGTAGAGCAGGCAGCCCATAATGATCCATCTTTCACACCGTTTAACTTGGGCCATTACAGAATTCCACAGGGGATGAAGAGCCCTCAAAGCTTCATTTTCACCTAATGACAAACACCAGAATGACAGAAACGCTCCCGGTGTGGTCACAGGCTCAGCCAGGTTTGGCACCACCAGGTGGGATCCGTGACTGATTCCTCTGCTCTTCCTTGGAATGGCACTGCCCACGGAGAACTCGTGTGGATGTGTTGGTTTGGCACAGCCTGGTTTGTGGCAGCAGGGGTGCACAGAGGTGGCTCCTGTGAGAAGCTGCTGGAAGCTTCCACCATGTCCAGCAGAACCAGTGGCTGATGGCTCTGGAGATGGACTTGGGGATGGACGTGGGGATGGTCATGGGGATGGACATGGAGATGGACATGGGGTTGAACATGGAGATGGACATGGGGATGGACATGGGGATGCACATGGACATGAGGATGGACGTGGGGATGGACGTGGGGATGGACACGGGGTTGGAGATGCTGCTGGCCAGGACTGGGCCAGTGAGAGAGGTTGGTAATGCCTCTGTGATGGCAGATTAGAGAAGGAAATCAAAACAAAGTCAGGGGTTTTACTTCTGGTTAGAGAAGAGGAGGAGGAGGTGAGAGCATGTGAGGGAAACAACATGTGAGGGGACCAAGGGCAGTGGAGAAGGAGGGGCAGGAGGTGCTCCAGGGGCTGGAGCTGAGATTCCTCTGCAGGCCCTGGTGAGACCAAGGTGGAGCAGCTGTGCCCCTGCAGCCCAAGGGGATCCACAGGGAGTGCAGAGATCCACCCACAGCCCCTGGGGATCCACAGGGAGTGCAGAGATCCACCCACAGCCCCTGGGGATCCACAGGGAGTGCAGAGATCCACCCACAGCCCATGGAGGAGGTGCCCAGGCCAGAGCTGTGGATGCCTGGGGAGGCTGAGATCCAGTGGGAGACCCAGAGCAGAGAGAGGGCCCTGCTCCCAGGCTGGAGCAGCCTGTCCTGGCAGGGCTGCACCGCATGGAAGTAGAGCAGTTTTGGGAGGACTCTGTGCCCCTGGGGGAGCTCAGGAAGCTGCAGGTGCAGTTTGGCTGCAGCTCCTGAGCGCGGCCCCACGCCGGAGAAGTTCCCACAGAACTGTCTCCCGTGGGAGGGACCCCACGGCCTCACAGGGGATGGACTCCTCTCCCAGAGCAGCAGAAGAAAATCTCAGTGATGGACTGACCAAACCCCCCTGCTCTGTCTGCCTGCGCTGTCGGTGGGAAGGAGGGAGGGGCTGGGGGGCAGAAGGTGTTTGAAGGGCTCATTTTACTTCTCATTATCCTCCTCTGATTGTGTCAGGAATAAATTCACTTTTGCAACTCAAGCTGAGCCTGCTTTGCCCCTGAAGTGTTTCTCCAGGTCCTTATCTCACTCATGAAACATTGGTTAGTTTTTGTTCCCTTCTCCCTCCTCTGTCCTGCTGTGGCAGGGGAGGGTGAGCGAGCAGCTCTTGTGGTGCCTGGCATTTGGGCCAGAGTCAAACCAGGACAGGGTGTAATATCCCAGCTCTGGTTATTTCCCAAAAATTGGAGAGCTACAACACCCCCTGTGCTCCCAGGCCCTGTCAGCACTGGGGAGGACAGGTCTGTCCTTGGAGACTGTGGGGAACAGGAGATGGCACCTGGGGACGTGGTTCAGTGGTGGGTTTGGCACTGCTGGGCTCACAGACTTGATGGCTTTTCCAACCTAAATAATTCCAGGAATGGTTGGAGCCCCTCTGCTCTGGCTGGGAGAGTTGGGGGTGTTCACCTGGAAAAGAGGAGGATCCAGGGAGAACTTAAAACCCCTTCAGGGTCTAAAGGAACTTCAGGAGAGCTGGAGAGGGACTTGGGACAAGGGATGGAGGGACAGGACACAGGGAATGGCTTCCACTGCCAGAGGGCAGGGCTGGATGGGATATTGGGAAGGAATAGGATGGAATTCCCAGAGAAGCTGTGGCTACCCTGGATCCCTGGAAGTGTCCAAGGCCAGGCTGGAGCACCCTGGGCCAGTGGGAGGTGTCCCTGCCATGGCAGGGGTGGCACTGGGTGGGATTTAAGGTCCCTCCCAACCCAACCTTGCTGTGACTCTGGGCAGCTCAGAGCCCATTGCTGTCCCTGAGGGCTCTGCTGCTCCCTCCTCCTGCAGCTGCACGAGCAGCCAGCCTGGGGTTCAACCACAACATTGCTCCTTTCTCATCATTTCTCCCCCAGATCGTGGCCAAATCTGTCTCCAGCATATTTCCCTTTGTCCTTCTGCAATGACACAATTTCAGAGCACAGCCCAGTGACAAAACCAGACTCCTGTCCTCAACGTGGCTTTTGTTTGATTCCCTGGCCACAGTTTTACATCACAATTAATTAAATGACTGCTGAGGGACTTTCCTTCCAGACACCATTATCAGGCAATCAGAAAATTAGCCCACATTCAGACTGGACACTATTCCCCTGACAACCCTTTGGTCAGGATTTTTATTAATTTTCCCCACATCATGGATACAAAGAGCTCACTTTAACAACAAGAAGTTCTGGAAAACCACAGAAACATGAAACAGAAATTGATGTCTCCCCACTCAAGCAAAGCTGCAAGAGCCCAGTAGATGGTGAAATACCAGATGGCCCAAGCAAGAAGTTGAAGATTAAGTGGTTCCCAAAAAGTTTTTTGCTATTTTATACCAATTTCTCAAGCCAGTTGCAGGCTTGAAGTAACTCCAGAACCACAGAGCAGCCTCTCTGTGATAGGTGTTTGCATCCACCTAAAGTCTAGTCATGGTCAGATACTGCAGAAAATAAAAATATTTTAAACATGAAGTCTAAAAATACATCACTGTGACAATTTTTGGTTTTAAATATCCACCAAATTTCTGCAATTAAGAGCTCTTTTACATATTCCTATCTATGCAACACCATCCTCAAGCAGTTTGTTGCATTTCTCCTATTTTATATCATTTTCTAGAACTGTGTGTACCATGAGAAAATTGGTGCAGTTTCTTCTCCTTTTTTATTTTTACTTTTTAATCACTCTGCAGCTGGTAGGGAGATGATACACCTCATTATCTTATTCTGTGGGGTCATCTAAAATGGGTATTAAGTAATTCTGCCTCCCACAGCTTTGGTACAGAGCCAAGGAGAACGAGGAAAAGTAAAATTCCTGACCTAAAAAGAGAGAGGATTCTTTATATTCTCAACATAAAAATGTGGTTTCATATAGAACCATGGAGAGTTTTGGGTTGGGAGGGACCTTAAATTCCATCCCATCCCACCCCTGCCATGGGCAGGGACACCTTCCCCTGTCCCTGGTGGCTCCAAGCCCTGTCCAACCTGGCCTTGGACACTTCCAGGGATCCAGGGGCAGCCACAGCTTCTCTGGAAATTCCATCCCAGCCCCTCCCCACCCTCCCAGGGAAGAATCCTTTCCTAATACACATGGCAAACTTATTCCAACAGTTTTGTCACAGCTAAACTGAAATTGCAAGAGATAAAACCAAAACCTCCCAAAACACCTCCCTCAGTGAGCAGCACAGGCTCCTCCCTCTGATGGGGGTTTGGGCGAGGATTTTTGTGATTTTGGTGCAAATAGAGACATTTAAACCAAAGCTTAATAAATGTTTCCATCCATGCACTGAACATCTCAACCAACAGCAAATTTGGCAGATTTTCTGTAGCTCCTCTCACTCTGATCTGGTTTCATACTCAGGTGAATTTGCATTTCAGTTGAAATAAATGCCTTTTTATTCAAGGGGAATGGTCCCAGCTGGGGCTGGGACTTCTCCAAGCCCCATTTCCTGGTGCTGACCTGTGACCAGGGCAGGGGGGGCATCCCACAGGATCTGGCCACATCCCAGCCCAGCCAAGGAACTACACAGGCTGGAGTCACAGAGCCTGGAGAAACTGACCCTGTGGGACAGCCCTGCATCCTGGTGGGCTCCAGCAGGGAACAAGCAGCCCCTCAGTGCTGCTGGGGGGATAATCACCCACCCATCAAAGCACACAGGCACTTCTGTCCCTGCAGTCAAAGGGGCAAACTCCCCTGCGATGAGGCAAGCTGTATTTTTAGCCGTGGAGCTCTTGCTGCAAGGGCTGTATCAGGGAATGGTTTCCTTTGGAGAGGCCTGCCAGGAACTTTATCCCTGCTTTTGTGTGTTGTTTGCCTTGTAAATCAGCTCTGTCCCAGAAAACATTACACTAACGTGAGCAGTCCCAGATACTCAACAATAAAACCCCTCCAAAGTCTCACCCAGGCATTCTCCTCATCCCTCTGAGCAGCTGAGTAAACTCTGAGATGTAACTAACAACTTGCATGCACATACACAGGAAAATATTTGGGTTTAAATAAATCCCCAGAAGGCTGGAACCCTCGTGACAGTGGCTCCCAACCCTTCACAAGGTCTCTCTGTCAGAGGAGATTCGTGGTGCCAGCAGCAAACAAACAGCTCATCCTGCACACCTCCAAGGCTCTGCCTTCTCCACCTGGGCTTCACTTCCAGCCTCTGGGGAGGATTTGTGCCTGGGAAGGACAATGCCAAGGCTGCTGAGTCCACACAGGCTCTGTGCCTGAATGCCCCCAAACCGTCCCATCTCTCCCCCAAAGCAGCCCTGTTGTAAATCCTGATGTGTTCCTCCCCAACACCCAGAGAACTCGAACTCGATCCACAAGTTTTCCCAACTGGAGGGAAAATTCCAGCCTGAGGAGTGTGGGTGACCTCCAATTTCCCCCTTATCTGCTGCCAAGTGGGCTCTGAAGTGCCTGCAAGTCCAGAGTGAGATCCCACCACCTTTCCCCTACCTCTGAACTTCCTCAAGCTGATGCCTGCTTGCCCAGGGCTGTGCCTGGGAGGCTCCTGTTGTTTTCCTGTGCAGCCCATTTTCTATCACAATGATTGGATTGTGGAGCTCAAATGAATGTCAGAATTGTTTGCTGGCTCCATTACCAGATACCTTCTTTTCTCAGGCCTGGAAAGAGAAATGAGGTTTGCAACAGAGGTAATTTTTGGTTTTCTGAAGCACAGGTTTTGTACCATGTAAAACATTCCCAGACAGTGATTTGCATCACGCATTTTCCTCACTAGCTTATTTGTACAAAAGAAATTCCATCTCAGACTGCCACAGATCTGTCCTGCAGCTTTTAAAAACCATGTTTAGAGAAAATAAAAACATTTGGAAATAACCCTTTTACAAACCCAGAGGATTTTTCCTTTGTTTGATGCACTTGGCTTCATGCTGTGAGCCAGAGGAGCTCCTGAGCCAGGGGAGGTGAGGATGCAGCAGGTGAATGTTCTACTCTGTCCTCAGGGAGGGAGAGGAAACCAGGCCAGTGGAGTAATTTTCTGATCAAGGCATTCATGATGGTGCCAAGGGGCGAAATCCCACCTGAAGCCTGTGCTGTTCTTCCCAGGAAGTGCTCACCTCCTTCATTTCCTCACAAGGACCACCTGGGTGCAACGATTTCCAAGGAGGATCAGCTCCTCTGCTTGACATTCCCAGCCAGAGAGTGGGAAGCATGTCAAATACATACATATATTTACATATATTTGCATATTTTTGCATATGGCCATGAGGTAGGGATACTCTGTGGCCAGTAGATTAAACCTTCTCCCTTGAATTCCTGGGTCTCCTGCAGGATAAATGCCTGATTTCCATGGAAAATACTCTCACTCCCAATGAGGAAGATCCTGTCTCTTCCTCTCTGCTGGACAAGAAGTGGGAAAAGTTTTGGGGCTCCCTTCTGCTGTCAGTCCCACCCCAGGGGACACCCCTGACCTGGGGAGTGATTGTTTTGCTGTGTTCTCCATGGATACCAAACTCCAAATGTTTTCTCTCCATGCCCAAATATCTTGCTTTAGGGTGAGGCTCCAGGCAGGCCTAAGGGTATGCACTAAACAGGGTGAAATGTAAATAAATATTCCTCTATTCCACAGATGTGCAGGAAATAATGCACCTGAAGGATACAAGACTTGATGAACCAGAGCTGCGTTTTCCTGAAGTCAAAAAATCAGAGAGTGAGGACTCCAGGGGGAGAAATGCTCTGTTTCTACTGAAATAAAAGAGAATTTGGGCACTGATTCTATAGGAAATGTCTTTGGTGGTTGTAGTGAACTAGAACTGGGTGGAAGCTTGAAAGAGAAACCTTCTTGGTGTCCACTTGGAGTCATCTGTGGTGCAGCCTTGGCTTTGGTTTCAGAATCAATTCCTTGGTTAAAAAGATGTTTTTCAGGCAAGAACCCTGGCAGGTCCTTCCTTCCTCTCCGCATGGATTGAACTATGGATGAGTTTTTGGGGATATCTGTCTGGAATGCAATGGGTTTGTTCAACAGATCTCTCTGTTTTCTCTGTGAGCAAAACCTGACATCGTTATTCCTGCATTAACTGGGAAGCTGCAACACAAAAAGGCAAAATGATCCAACAGAAACAGAGCACAAAATCTACCCAGCTCCTTGTGTCCAGCACAGGTCACCCAGCTGGAGGTTTTCCCAGTGTCTCCCAAACATCCCTCCTCCAAAAAATCCTGACCTTCCATCTCAGGCTGGATTAGGAAAACAAAGCAGAACTATCAAAGGCCAAATTCCAGCCCATTCAAAGCCCTGCTCAAACTCTGTGCCACAAAGTTTAACACTCAGAGGGATTTTTAGGGGCAGTATTTTTTTTCCCCATGGGATTTGTGGGTACAAAGGCAGGGCTTCTCAGGCAGTTTCAATAATTGTGTTATATTTAACAGCACCAAATAAAAGCACAGCAGTTGGATCAATATTATCCTCATACTTTATTCCATAAATAAACTCCATTGGTTTGTGAGCTGCTTGTTTTTACTTCCAACATGTACAAATAAAGATTTAAATATTTTTTGGGGAGGAAACATGACAGCTGGTTTGAGTTCTGCAAGTTTTGATGCAAACATCCTTCTTGGCACCACTCCTTCATCTGCCATTTCTATAAATACTTCACGCTCACAGAAGTGAAGTAAAATGTATATTACAATGAAAAACGTGGAAAAAGTGTTATAAATAAAATTTTAGATATTGTTTTTTAATGGGAGAGCTTGCTAGGTAGTTTCACTCTATGAACAGGAATGGAGTTCTTCAGAAAGCTGAAATATTGGTCCCTTTTGGAATGTTAAGTATTAATGTGAAACTGCTGCTGCTCTGATGATGTGGTAATGCTATTTCAACTGGTTCCTAAACATAACAAATAACAGTTTTTTTTCAAGGATTTAACTCACAGGAAATCAATTAATAAAATACTTCAGAGAAATAAGTTTTCCACCTCTAATAAACACCGGGCTATTGCTACAGAGAAGTGAACTTTTTAAAAAAAGATTAAGATAAATAATACCCCTGTAATTCAGTATTTGCATTAAAAATTCTTAAAATTATTTCCTCTGGGTAAACTGACCAAAAGGTGATGTTCTGGAACAGCTGTGCTCCATTTTAGGCTGTTTTTGATTATTTGAAAGTTGCCTTAAAATTTCAATTGAAACATAAATGATCTTTCTTTATACAAAGAGCCAAAGATAAGAAAAATACCTCCAGGTAATTGAGATAACAGTTAATTTTATGGCTTATCTAGCAGTCAAAGGCATTCAAGATCCAATTAGGATGATGGGCAAGAGGCTCCTTTGTCACTCTGTGTTTCTGTGAAGGAGCTGGTCCAGCAATTGCTAGGAAAAAAAGATACAAAAGTGCTTTAAAATACTCTTAAAAATCCACAAGGTGATAGAAATCTGTAGGGATAGAGCAGGTGAGGAGGGGTTGGCAGCCCAGACTTCAAATTTACCATTTTCTCCAAAAATAATGGGGAATCCTCACCTTTTTGAACATCTCCACACGCAGCCTGTTACTCTGGATGATGATCCTCTTCTGTTTCTCTTCTTGTTTCTTTTTAACCTCAGGTAAATTGTCATAAATCCTGTGAGGAATTCAGAAAGTGCAGTTCATGTCATCCCTGGGGCTCACAAATAATTAATTTTTCCTGCAGGGAATGTTTGCCTTTTGTGCAATGCTTGTAATGGGCATCTCTAAGTACTTGAATTTGATTTATGGCATGGGAATGATAAATTATTAATGATTGTGGTTTGATACAGAATCTGGCTTGTTTCAAATCTTGTTGAAAATCCTGATTTTGGGGTAAAAAAAAAGTAAAGAAACAGATGGGATCAGGTGATTTCAATGCAGTAGCTTCTAACGAGCTCAGTGGAGTTGGTTTCAATTTCTAGCAACATAATTCAAACCAGAATCTGGCCTGTACACTTTTTTTTTGTATTTATGCCACACAATTAATATCAAGCAATCATTGTCAAGTGATTTTCTCAAATATAACAAAACCATCTTTATAAGACTGTGAACTGTTTACATTTTTTCACCCTCATTAGCAACACTTTTTACCAAGGACAAGAAGATCTTTCCATTGTAAAAATAACAGGAGCTGCCATTAAAAAGGAGATTTCTAATAATTTTCCATTAAAATCAGTGCTAAAATTCCCAGAATTTGGAAGAGAACACTGGACCTTCCTTCCCAGCAGCTCTGGTTTTGCATGAGCACAAAGCCTGTTCAATTCTGGGTTCTCCTCAGGATATTTTGCAGTTCCAGGTTCCTGAAGGAGCCTTTTTTGGCTGGGGATTGTATTTTGGAGAAGAGGGATGAATTAAAACAGGGATGAATTCCTCAAGGTGGCTTTTGCAGCTTCCCTTGCATAAAGATCAGACACCACAATCCTCATAATTTGCTTTCATTCCCATCCTCTGTGCCATAATCAGAGGGAAAAAAAAGCCCAAAGTGACCCCATTGCTTCCATTTTTGGGTGTTCAACATGAGGGACCTGCTGAGGATTTGGGTTTCATGCCATGGGTGTCCTGTGCTGCCTGAACCTGCTGGAAAAGGGCTGCTCAGAGGGCAGGGCTGCCCAAATCTAAGCTGATACAGCAGAAGAAAACCCATGGACAAACTCTAAAGCAGAGGAGATTTGTACCTCTTAGATCTCATGTGCATCTCCTTCTCAGGAATGACTCTTTCCTTTGGTTTGAAGAGGTTATCTGGCAGAGAGAAAGTAAAGTTAGTACTGGAGAGATCTGCTTTTTTCTGAAATCTCAAATGTCACATTCCATGGAGCTGTGATTTGCCATTTCTGGTTAAAGTTTTGAAGGCCTAAGGCCAGATCCAAATCTCTCCAGATCTTTCCTCTCAGGTTCCTGCAGGGTTGCACCCTGGCTGCTCCTCACTGTGCCAGGAAGCTGCCCTGGTATTTCTGATCCCATTTACCCCTGTTTGGCAGGGCTGTGGATAATTATCTGAGCTTTAGAAGGAGGAAAATCACATTATTCCTTCCTGATCAAGTATGAAGAGATCTGTGATAATTCCAATCAGCATTTCCCTGGATACAGGAAAATAATTCCTGGTCTGAGCAGTTAGTGGTTCTCAGGAACAGGTGATTTTAACACCTTCCTTGCAAAAATGGGTCCTGAATAGGAAGGGAGGGTGTTTGTACAGGGTGGGAAGCCAGGAAATAAATGAGATCACAGTTGCAGCTCTGTGTAAANCCTCCCAGGGAACAATTCCTGCCCAATATCCCATCCATCCCTGCCCTCTGGCAGTGGAAGCCATTCCCTGTGTCCTGTCCCTCCCTCCCTTGTCCCCAGTCCCTCTCCAGCTCTCCTGGAGCCCCTTTAGGCCCTGGAAAGGGCTCTGAGCCCTCTGCTCCCTTTCCCAGGCTGAACAATCCCAAGTCTCTCAGACATTCCTCCCAGCAGAGATGTTCCCTCCTTCCAATCACAAACCAAAGGAGCTCAGCAGCAATTTCAGCTGTGAACTGGTGCAGTTTCCAAAGCACAAACTGAGAAAGGAGAGAGGCTCTGGAGCCTCCTCTCCCTCAGGACTGACTTTCCCCCACTCAGCTGTTGTCTCCACTTAATCATCCTTGTTAAATCTTCAGTACACACAGGCCACATGCTCGATTGGCTGGGAAAACATCATTTGTCTTTTATTTATTAGCGTTCTAACGCTCATTTACATGTTGATTCATTTAAAAGGAATCAACACTGGGATGCTACTGCTGTCCCAAGAACCCTGGAAGTGCAGGAGGAAGATTGTCTGGGAGCCAGGGGCACCTCCAGCCTGGCTTTGGACACCCCCAGGGCTGGGGCAAAGACACTCCAGACCTCTGAGTGTAGCCCTCAAAATGGGAAAAACCCATCCAAGGTTTTTTTGGGAGCTGTGCAGGTGCTGCTGCTCCAGAACAATCCTGTCCTGCTGGCACAGGAGGGCATCAGACCCATCACTGCTGTGGTTCTGCCTGGAACAAGAAGTGTGGCTGTGCAGGGCTTTGAAGGGATGGATTCAAAAGAGACTCTGGGGAGAACCCTGGAAGAAAATAAGAAATCCACCTCGGTTATAAAAATGCCCTTTGTGAAGCAGTGTGGAGCCAAGAGGTTAATTCTCACAGCCAAACATTCCTGCAGAATCCCCCCAGCTTGCTGTTTATGAGGGAAAGAAATAAATAAAATCACATGCAAACGTCGAGCAGAAACAAGGCTAATCCTCCATGGATTGCAGGATTAGGATTCAAAAGTTAAACGAGGAATAAATAAATAATAAATAAAAAATTGGTAGAAATGAGAAAATAAAAGCCTTGTGTGCATTTAAAGAGTTGTTAACCCTGGGCACCGAGAATAAAGCGAATTTTAAACAGCCAGAGCTGCAAAAACCCGCGGGGCTCACGGTGCAGGGCTGAGTTAAAACTCCTTCCTACCAAGCAAGGATCAAAAGGGCCACGAGGTGGACAATTCCCCGAGCTGACAGGCTCCTAAAATTGAGTTTTAGCAGCTCCTTATCGAAGCTCCCTATCAGATTTCATAGCTCTGAATGACTTTTGGAGCCAACTGCTGTGCGTGAGGGGGAAAAAAAGGGATTTCAGAGCACAACCCGGGATGCACCACAATTAAATAATTGGGCAGGGAGGACCCAACCACCTCGTGGGTGTTTTATTCCAGCCTGGTGAGTTTCTGGCATTTACAGTTGGTCTCACATCTCCACTTTGGCAAGTTGTAAATGAGTATAAATGGGTCGTTCTCATAATATATTTTAATTAATGCTAAACTGCACCTCCAAGAGGATGAGTAACTCTCCTGCTCGGGAAGGCAGTAAATATTTAGACAGAGAACAGATAAAATGATTGTGTTGGAAGCAGCCCCTGACTTCCTATTTAGCACTAAATCACTGGAGCACTTAAAAAAACAGTGGGAAAATTTATCAAAATATCCAGAATATAGATATATTTTCTTCTAACACAAATATGAATTCTCGAAGTTTGGTAGGAACACAAAAAAGAGGAAAACAGTGGCCAAATATATCAAAATATCCAGAATATAGATGCATTTTCTTCTAACACAAATATTCATTCATTCACAAATATTCTAACACAAATTCTCAAAGTTTGGTAGGAGCTAAAATGTGATTTTTGAGGATGTGTGACAAGCAAAATCCTGCTGGTGGTGGTTCTCTGATTTAACTGCTCCTTCATTGAACTAAAAAAAAAAAAAAATCACCAAAAAAACCCATTTGCCCAGAGAAATCCTAAATACAGAACTTTTTTTTAAACATTGGTTTTTTTTTTAAATCAACAATCCCCTAAAAAAACCATTAACCTTGAATCTAAGATAAATGTGGAGGAGATGTGGAGCTCCATGGGCCCATAGGGTTTCCCTGGGAATTCATCCAGGGAATATAAAGCAGTTCCTCCACCCAAGGGTGCTGCCCAAACTTTGCACATCCTCTGGCAGTGACTTCACTCACTGGATTTCTTCAGCTGCAGTCAGGTTTGGGTGTTATTTATGCGAATTTATACAAAATTCAAGAAGCCATTTAAGGGTTTGAAAGGTTTAAGGGTTGAGGGTAAGGCTGCCTGGGGTCCTGCTCACCCCACTGAAATCCCACAGCTCTCTGGAAGGAGGTTCCCAGGTTTTCCAGCTGTTCAGGTCTCTGTTACACTGCTGAGACTCCTGACACTCCTCAACATTTCAGTCCTTGTGCAAAACATCACTGATATCTCTAAAAAGCAGTAAAGTTGAGAGGTTCATGAAAATATTTTCATTTTAAATTAATTTTGGGGATGATGCTGGGTATTTCAGTCTTGTTTATCCAAATTATACTTAAATATTCATGGATTTTATTAAAAAAAATTAGCATCTCACCTGGCCTTTCTAAATCTTTCTAATTTCATTAGAGCATATCATCCTAAAAAGCATTTTTTTTCTCCAAAAAATAGCAGTTTTTAAAGAGGGTGTGGGAGAGTTAATATTAGTTTAACAATATCTTCAAAACAGGTCATTACTCTTCCTAATTCCATTGCCTGACTGCAGCTTAGATTTTATTCAGGGCTGCCAGCCAAAAAAGCTAAATGAATGGGTGGCACTATTAAAAGTTTTAATGGAGAAAAGACACCTGGGAATGACCCAAATAAAGTCACAGCACCAATTTAAAGACCATGAGAAGAAGCTGCAAAATTATTTGAAATTCTCTGATTGCCACCTTCTTCTCCCTCAGTCCAGATAAAACCCCCCCTGGCACAGAGCTGCTGGAGAAACTCACCCCTGGAAAACCCAAACAAACAGCAATCCTCACCCCCCAGGCTCCTGCAGTTCCAAAAATAAACTTTGGGGAAGGTTTAGAAGCACTGCTGAGGAAATCTAAATTATTTCCAAGGTAGCACTAAAGACAGAGGGTTTGGATGCCAACCCAGAGGAACTCAGCAGGCTCCAGGATGGGGTTGAAGGGTAACCTCCAACTCAGATGACCAATTCCAATTCCAACTCCAATCCTCAAAGGATGGGAAAAGGGAAGGCAGAAAAAAACCCCCAAATGTCCCTTAGAAATCCGGTTGAAGCTCCCAAAGTGCCTGTGCACACCAAGATCACAGGGCTGTTCATTATGCAGATTTAAAGGCCTATAAACAGCTGGTAGTCCTGTCACTGCAGTAATTACATTATGGTTTTGGAGATTTAAATGCAGTTATTTGAACATTGTTTCTATTCAGCTCGTCACAGTGGGATCTCTAATTTGTTCGACACAGTCAACAGCAGAGTTGTCTATCTTGGACTAATTAGCACTCTCCAAATTTTAGCAGTACCCATTACACAGCACAAAGGCTGCCTGAGAGTTGCAGGTTCTGTGCCTTTCAGAGAGCTCTTGTGATGATAAAACCCCGTGCAGGATAAACATTTTCATTTTCCTGAGATTACTTCCAGCGTTTCGTAAAACCCCGCTCGTGAAGGACAATTAAAAACTGGCAAACAGCTCAGGGTTTAGAGGATGGGAAGGTAAATGGGAGCTGCACAGATGTTGGTATTTATATGGAAATGATGTTGAATGCCAATTATTTCTTTCTCTTACAAGGATCTAAAGTTGTAAAAACACTGTCAAAACACGGGGAAACCCTGCTAGTCAATAATTTTGTGTTATCAATAAAGATGTTTTAGGCTGATAGAACAACCTCTCTGGGAGAGAGAAAAATCTCTGCAGGTCTTTGCTCTGGGTGTAAATTATTTTATTGGAATAAAAGCTGTAAGACCACAGAGAAGCACATGCACCAAGCTAATTTCAGAGGGAGAGAAGTGCAGCAAACTCCTCAAAGCACCTTGGGCTGCAGTTGAGGCCCCATTTCCACCTGAATAAAAGCAGCTCTCCCCATCCTGGGCCACCCTCCTGTGTGAGGACAAGGGGATCTGGGCAGGGAATGTCTCCTTGAGGTGGAAAATGAGTTGGATAACTGGTGTGGAACTGACTGGAACTGAGTGTGCTGCATGACCTACTCCTGCTGCCCCACCTCAGGTGGGCTCCAGTTCATCTTTGGGGTCACTCTGGCAGAGTCAGTGGAAATTAAACCCATCAACCAACCTGCTCTTGGCAAAAAGACCTCTGGAAAATGTGTGAGGGTGTGCTGGCCTTGAGCCCTGTGAACCTCGGAGCTGTAAAGAGCTTCACCTCCACAAACCCTGAGACATCAGGAAAGGGAATGGAAAAAAATGCAAGAAAGGAAGGAAATGGTCAAGAAACAACCACAAAAGCACAGCCTAGAGCCCAGAGGTGCCATCAATAGGAGCCTGAATGCTGAAACACATTTCCAGGTCACCCCTTTACCCTCCAGTTCCCAATGTTGTTCCAGGGGGCGTTGCTGTGAAGGAGCAGCCTGATTCCAAACCAGGAAATCTGTGGGAGAGCTGCATTTGGCAGAGATTTCTTAAGAGAACCAAGAAGCTGTGGCTGTCCCTGGATCCCTGGGAGTGCCCATGGACAGGTTGGACAGGGTTTGGAGCAGCCTGGGACAGTGGGAAGTGTCTCTGGCCATGGCAGGGGGTGGGATGAAATTTCCTCTAAGGTCTCCTCCCACCCAGAGCATTCCATGAAGACTCTGCCTGTGCCAAGGCTTTCTGGGGATGCAGCATCCCTGCTCCAGGAAGAGATTTGCTGGTAGATTCCCTATAAATGGATCCATCAGCAGTGGAGCTCTGCCATCAGCAGAGACATCACAAGCACAGAGACACCCAGTGCCCTGGCTGGGCCCTTCTGGGAAAAGAATAATCCCCTCTGGGTCTCCCTGATGGCACCAACTCTGCTGCACAACAGCACCCAGCAGGACAAATCCTCAAAGATCCACTGCCAGGGCTCAGAGCAAGTTGAAGATGCTCAGCACTGTGACAGAGCCCTCTGCACTGCAGCCTCCAGGGCTGTGCTTTATCCAGGGATCTTGGATTCCCAGCAGGAACTCCAGTTCTGCTTCAGGAACAGCCACGAGCCACTTCTGTCATTATAAAAGTATCAAGGTCTCACAAACAGAGAGCCACACGTGGCTACACCAAGGCAGATGAGTTATAGAAACCAAAGATTCTCTCTAGACAAATTTAGCTTTAATGGCCAGCCACTAAAAGATGGAAATAGTCATTAACTTCAATAATTAATGAATGTATTTCAATATTATGATTTTATTACTCATTAAATGAGCATAAAGATTAAAATTTCATTGTAATTTAAGGAGGAATAGGTTTAGCCTTTCTTTTTTTCTGTTTCATGAAGTATTTGCAGAGTGTTTTGGGGGATTCTCAAAGATGATCAGACAAAAGGGGGAGATTTTTGCCACTTCTTCTAAGACAGATCACAAAATCCTGGTCTGTGCCACTGCTGCTGGCAGAGCTCACACAGCCCTGAGAGAGCTGATTCCAGGTAAATTAACTTGGATAATTGCAGTGGTGAATTAATTCTATTGAGGACTCTATTGAGTCTTTAAGATAGAATTCATTCTTTGTGCTGTGTTTCCTTATGTTTATTTAGCCCTAGAAAAACCCAGTAGGGTGTGGGACAGATCTTGTCCCCCACCACTGCAGCACAGGAGTGGTGGAAGCTGGAACTCTGCAGGATGGGGCTGCACCCACCTCTCCTGCACCCACCCTCATTCCCCAGGGAGCCAAAAACCTGTTTGTGTCTCCCAGGGTGGAGGACATCAAATATTCCCTTTCCTGCATCCTCCAGGTGTCTTTTCTAGTTTGTTTAATCTTTTCAATTAATTTGCTTTTCAGTAGAATAATGTGTCTTCAAGCAGCCACAGATTTAACACCAAGATGTAAAGAGGAATGCCAATCAATCAAATAAATCTTTGTTCTTTAGTCGACTGAATTAATTAACATCCAGATAGCAATTGGAAAAAAAAAAAAAAAAGAAGAAAAAAGAAAAGAGAAAGAAAAGCAATTTGTTTAACATCTTGTGCTTAGATAACATTTCCAGAGGTGCTGCATGGGCTGTGAGGGAGAGAAGGGTTTCCCTCACTGGGGGTTGAGGCTGTTGGCCACAACCTGATCAGCTCCAATTGGGAAGTCACAGAGTGTGGATGCCTTGGTTTAGCAGCCCTGCCTGCAGTGCTGGGCAGGCCAGAGCTCTTTGCCAGCCCTGGGATTTCTGAGGCAAGTGGCAAATCCCCCCCTGGAGCTGGAGCTCCTATCCCAAGTCCCACCTGCCTCCCTGCTGTCACCTCTGTCCCCAGAGTGACCATTCTGTGAGCTGGCAGAGGATGAAATGTCCTTCACTGCTATCAGCCCACAGCCAGCAGCACTCTGAGGAACACAGCTGCACGTGGCAGTGACAGAAAGTCCTCAAGGAGGGGAAAGCTCCTCATCCTCCCTAACCCCTCTCCAAACTGCTGGGAATTTCTGCCAGGAGCATCTGGACAGATGATGGAGGGTGAAGAGGAGCAGCAGCCCCCACGTTTCCTCCCAGTTTAATATGGAGATTGCAGGTGGGGTTTGGCAGGCAGGCACAGCCCTGCTGCTGGCCACACTCACCACTCAGAGGGTCGGGGATGGTGAATTGTTTCCTCCTGCTGGAAGTGGGTGTGGAGCAGCGCTTGCTGCGCCGGGGGGTGCTCGGAGCAGCCTCCCTCTGCTGGGCCCTCCTGAGCTGCACCATGTGCTCCAGCCTCCTCAGCCTCTTCTGGGAGCGAGAGATGAACTGGGGGTTGTGGATTTCCAGGGCTTCCTACAGGCAACAGAGAAGCTGCTTTATTTTCAGGTAATTCAGAGGAAGGAAGGAGCATGGTGGGCACAGAGCTGAGCTCGGTAAGGGTTATTAAAGTGATGGAAATGATGTGGGGTTTGGGCTGGGAAGGATCTGCAAAGCATCTCATCCACCCCTGCCATGGCAGGGACACCTTCCACTGTGCCAGGGTGCTCCAAGCCCTGTCCAGCCTGGCCTTGGACACTTCCAGGGATCCAGGGGCAGCCACAGCTTCTCTGGGCACCCTGTGCCAGGGCCTCCCCACCCTCCCAGGGAACAATTCCTTCCCAATATTCCCATCCCTCCCCTCTGGCACTGGGAAGCCATTCCCCCCTGCCCTACCAAGTTTATACATTTCTCTGCTTTGAATTTACGTGTTTTCACATCCAAATTCAAGTTCTTGATGTTTTGCCTGTTTCCTTTTCTCACCCCATCACCGAAGCAACTCGTCACTGACAGTTCAAAAAATTCCCTGTTTATTTAGATTGTCAGATCTCTCCATGGCTGATCCAGAAAGAAAACACTTCCCAGTCAAAGGCTGACCCAAGATTTAGGAATGTCAGAAGACAGGAGCAGAGATGGGTCTGCAACATGTGCTGGAGGGAAAGGCAGGAAAGTCCATCTGCTGCTGGAGCCTGATACCAGCCTGGGCCATGCCCACACCCACAGCTGGTGGGTGCCAGACATTTGGGAAACTGGGAATTTGTAAATCCCCAAAGTCCTAACCAGTTCCCCCCAGAGGAACAGCAGCTGGGGCTCAAAACTGGACAACCAGACAACCAGAGCAAGTCTTGGCAGTGGATACAAACAGCCAAAACTTCACTGGAAAGGGAAAAATCAAAGGAATGTGAACTTTTTCCCTCAGTCAGTTCCCAGGAAGCAAACACCATCCATAGGGAAAAAAGGGGGAAAAAAGGGAAAAAGGGGGAAAAAGGAAAAACAGGCAGGAAAAAAAGAAAAAACAAAAGATGCTTTACCCGCAGTGTCCATGGGGCTGCTGGAGTTTTCTCCAGCTGGGAGCTGCACTGTGGCCAGGTGAGCAGGTTTTTCTCCCAGGTCACACCTGGAGACAGGGCCCTGGCCAGTGCCACCCTGGCCAGTGCCACCCTCCTGCCTCGCTCCCCCTCGTCCTCCTTTGTTCTGTCCCTGGAGCCCCGGAATTCACAACCACCTTGGAGAGATTTAAAAGTTCGTTAGGAGCGCATGGCTAATTCTTTATTGGCTTCTCCACCTCATTAGACAGAGAGGGCAATTCCTGAAATAAGAGTGCCAGGCTGTTATTAATAGGCCTCATTAGGCAGGAGAGATCAAATCTAATGGTGGGTGCTCCTCGCTGCCCTGTGACACCCAGAGTGTCTCACACATTACCCAGACCTCACACGGAAGGAAATCACAATTAAAACTCTTGGGCACTCAGCTCTCTTTGCTGGTGCTCCCTTCCCAAAAGCTGCACCGTGGAAAGCCAGGGACATCTTGCTGTGACCTGCAGTTGGAGCTCATTCCAGTTTATTGCAGAAAATACCAGATTGTTATGGGCTTTAATCACAAATAATTTCCCCTTGACCACACTGAGGCTTTCATCAGTACCACTGTTTTGTTTTTTTCCATTTGTTTTTAATCCAGTTTGCTTTCTGTCATTCCTACACATCCATCAGCCAGTGGAAAGACTCCATGAAAAAAATAATCAACAAAAGGTTATTGTGCATTGTAGTGTATTATTATGAAAACTGTCAATTCACATGGAGAAAGAGAGATTAGTTTCTATGCTTATAATTAAGGTTTCATGTTCACTGACTGATATTCCCTGCACAAATCAGGACCAAAAGAAGCCGTGTGCTCAAAAATCAGAGCTGACAAGATTCTCATTCAGAGGACAGAATGAATCCAAAATAACAAAGGAACTTCGGAAGGGCTCCATATGAACTATTTTGAAAAGTCACACTGGAGTGCTCCTTCCTTGCCAAATAATTTGATTTCTAGAACTAAATATCTGGGAATAAAGCCCGTTACTGTTTTATTTCAATTTTTGGTTACAATAAACTTAAAATATTTTCCTCTTTATGACATATTGTACATATTATATTGTACTTAAAAAACGTATTAAAAGGATCTGTGTTGGGTACATTTGCCTTATAAAAGCCTGAACTGTATTTCCTCCCTAACACTGTTCTCACCAACATTTTGGAATAAACCTTGAAACCTGTGAACATGAAATGAAATTCCTTCATAAGCCAGGTTTACAGAGGTGTGGATTAAACTGGGCTTTGCCAGATCTCAGTGGTTGCTTCACTTTTGTAAAACAAAGTCAATCCCAGTGAGGGGAAAGCCATGGTTTAACTCCAAGCACTGAAATCAGCATTTAGGCTTCCAAATGTGTGACATTCAGGAGCTTTATGCTCAATGATGACAGAGCTTTGCCTACCTGCCTACAAAAAATTCTCACAGCATTTGTAAGGAATAAATTTCTGACAAACGTGTTGATATTAAACCCAAATTCATCTCAGTCGTTTTCTGCAAAAATACCTGGTGCATGAATACAGCTGCTGGTGTCATCTGCATTTTAGCTCTGAGAATAAATGTTGGAAGTGAGACATCCCAGACACTGCTGAACTCAGAGAAATTATGTTTTACATGCTGAAACCTTGTTGATAATCATGGTTCAGGTTGTTGTGTCAAAAAGAAAATGGTTGAAGGAGTGAAAGAAAGGTATCAGAACAAGGTTGTAAAAATAACCTCATTACTGGTGTTCCTTGGTTAGGCTGGGGCTGCTTGACTTTGCAATTTTAATGCTTTTTCAAGATTTTCTTGGGGATCTAAGCCTATCTTGGTCATTTTAATCTTGTTTTCTATTAACCATAGCAATGTATACAGTCAGATTAGCTGATTGATCTCTCACCAGATGACTCACGCTCAGCACTTAAAGCTGGACAAAAATGGCCTGACTTTCCATTATTTCACTTTTTTTTTTCTTTGAGACTGATCTCATCTTATTATTGAAACCATATTCCTGACAACCACAGTAGGATTTGTACCTTACTTTTTAGGAGCTGCTTTTGCCTGTGAACATTTTCTTCCCGGAGGATTCTTGATGACGCCTTTATGTTGCACACACTGTTGGAGACAGATATTTTTGGTTTCAGGACACCCTGTGCCTGGATCTCTTTGGATTTGGAGGTGTCTTTGGAGGGATCTGCCCTGCTGGATGAGCCATCAGTAGCAGCAGCAACAGCTTCTCTGGAGGCTGCATCTGGAAGAGAACCAGGGGCTGTTGTGCTGCTCCTCCTCCTGCTTCCCAACAGCATTGGCATTCCTGTGAAAAACAGAAAAACAGCTCCAAATCCTAGAACATGGGAATAGTTTTTTTCTCTCAGCCCTCTAGTCCACATCATTTTGATTGGTGTGGCAGGATCCTGCAGTTGTAGGGGCTGAGCAATGCCCTTCTCATCAAAGGATTTTCATGGCAGAGCGTTGTAGGAGTTGGACTTTTGGGTACTGCTTCCTGCTGGGGCTTTGCACAGAGCCAGAATGGAAATATTGGAGATGGGAGATGCTTCTGAGGCAACCACTTGACTGGAGAGGGGTTAAAACCCTCATCCCAAAACTTGTCAGACCTTGGTTTTCATCACAGCCACCGCTGAATCCATAACTGTGATTTTTGATGAGGTTTAAACAATTTTAAATCCTAAAATCATGGAGTGGTTTGGGTTGGAAGGAATCTTAAAGACCATCTCATTTCATCCACCTTCCACTGTCCCAGGCTGATCCAACCCCCAATATCCAACCTGGCCTTGGACACTGCCAGGGATCCAGGGGCAGCCACAGCTGCTCTGGGCACCCTGTGCCAGGGCCTGCCCACCCTCCCAGCCAGGAATTCCTTCCCAATATCCCATCTAACCCTGACCTGTGTCAGTTTGAAGCTCTTCCCCTTGTCCTGTCACTCCAGGCTCTTGTAAAGGTTCCTTCATCTTTCTTGCTGTCTTTTTTAAAAGCAAGTATAACACAATTCTTTTTTCTGCTGACTTATTCCCAGCTGCCCCTCTCTAAACACTTTTTCCCATGTCTTGGCTGAGGACAAAGTGAAGATTAGAAGTGTTTTTCTCCTCTGAGCCAGTCCATGACAAAGGGTGAGATGGCACTGCAGGGATTTAAAGAATTTGTGGCACTTGGGGACCTGGGTTAGTGATGGGCTTGGCAGTGCTGGGGT
Source organism: Notiomystis cincta (assembly GCA_013398075.1). NCBI lineage: Eukaryota > Metazoa > Chordata > Aves > Passeriformes > Notiomystidae > Notiomystis > Notiomystis cincta. Next base: position 46,707 of record VZRX01015531.1, on the reverse strand, counting down.
GATGGTTGGACTCGATGACCTTGAAGGGTTTTTCCAACCTAAATGATTCTGTGTTTGACACTTCCTTATTTCAAAGTCACTCACTAAAATCAGATCCTGCCATGTGGGAAGCTTTCAGTTCACTTTCCCAATCCTTAATCCACTCACAATAGATAAGGAGAATTCTTTTCCACAAAATGATGATTTCCTGAGCATTTCAGTGACCTGACTGGCTCACGTCTCTTTCTGGCTATCCAGTACTTCTGAGGGAATCAGAGGTATTAGGATACAGCATTTACTGGTTTTCCCTTTCCCTGTAGGTCAGGGTTTGGAGCACAGAATCTCAGAATTGTTTAGGTTGGCAAAGCCCTCTGAGATCATCGACTCCAACCATAACATCTCGAGCTCCTTTCTGTAGCTGCCCCTGCAGTGAGAAGGAGTCAGCTCCTCAGAGGATTCTCTGGTGAGGGATCCCTGAGGATCAGCACAAACAGAAAAAACACAAACCTCATTTTAAATTAAATTCATTGGGATGAACCCCATCCAAAGCAATTCCACAGCTTTTCAAAGCAAGGAGGTGCACACAGAGCTCCCAAACTCTGGGGTAACATCCAAGCTCTCCTTCTCTCTGGCAGAACTTATTTTTCTCCTTGCTTTTCACACATTGCAAATATTTCCCATATCTTTTGTCACAACCAAGCTCTTTTCTCAGCTGGAAACAGCTTTGATGCAAATGCTCTCAGGAAACTGGACAGACTCGATTCTGTGCATCCTCACAGAGCTCATGCATTTCCTGGGACCTGTTCCTTCATTCCCTGACCAATCCCATTCCTGCAGTCACACAAAAATGTCTTATGGCACAGAGAGGGGGGAAAACACCAGGACAGATTAATGGGGTCAGGGACTCAAAGGGTGGCTGTGGGAGGAGGTAGGAGCAAGCAGTGGGGTGGGAGAAGATGAAGAAAGCAGCAGGTAGCACTGAGTAACTGCAGAGCAGCAGGGGAGGAAGGCCTTTCACTCAGGCAGCCAAGATATCCCATGGATGGAGGGGAAAAAAAGGAGGGGAGCTAAGCCACAGGAAGAACCTGAATGGAAAACAGATTGTCTCATTAAATCACCTTTTAAATTAAAATAGTTTACTGGCCAGCAGTAAACAGAGAAGAGAAGAAAGAGGAAGGGAGAAAAGAGTTTCTGCTCATCCATGGCAGCATCACAGTGGGAGATAATTTGCCTCCATATCAAGAAATGGTCTGTGCAGCAAATGTCTGTTCTGAAGCCAAACAGCTTCACTGGCAAATTGCTCGAGCCAGTGCTGAGCCCCCAGGAGGGACCATTTGCTGCTGCTGGGCTCCCCAGAACCAGCAGGAATCATCAGGGGGCCAAAATGGGCTGTAAGGGAGAAGGGTAAAACACTGGAGACCAGAGTGAGGGAAGGAGAAGGCTCCAAGTCACAGCTCTCCTCTCTAACTCAGAATATTGATCTGAACACAAGAAAGAAGAGCTGCCTGGAGTATTCACACTCCATTTACTCCTAACTACCACACTAGCTATCCATGGATATTGGCTTCCAAGTGGAAGTACAGGAACCCTCAAGAATGGACAATTAAGCTCCAGGAAATTTCTTGCACATTGTGCAAATGGAGAAAATTTTCCCTCCTCTCTGCACCACTTCCCTGCTAAAGAAATGCCACCAGTGGCATCCTCCCCACCAGGTCTGGGGGATCACTATGAAGATGTGGATTAGGAGAGAAGGAAAAGCAAAGCATGAACAAAACTAAGAACTGGGCCTAAAATTAGAAAAAGGGGATGGAGCTTCTTAGCATTTTATGCTGAAAGGTTGCCTTGAGAAAGAATTAAAAACCTCATGAAAAACCTGATGAAATTCAGGAATAAAATCGACACGTCCTTCCTGCATGAAAAGTGTCTTCCTTGTGGGTCTGGTTCTAATATTCTAGCTAAATCTTAATTCTTATTACATTCACAGTATGGTGGGGCTTTTCTTTCTGTGGTAGTTAATTAAGGCAATAAAAAAGGTGCGTCTTGTTCTTGTCTAACACTGGAGGCAATCAGAATAATAACAGACTCAATTTGCTAATTTCTTTCTTCCAGCTCCCTCTTGAATTAACCTTTCCCTTCCAAAGGTGCACCCAGGTGCAGCCAATCCCCAGGAAAACACAGCAAAGCAAACCAGGCAGGGGCTCCAAAAACCAACTCCCTCATCCTCAAAGCAGCTCTCAGTTACTTTAAAGAATGCAGATGCAAATGATATTTAGGAATATAAAAAAAAAAAAAAGAACAAGGCAAAGGTACTTAAAGGTAAGATCAGAGTGTTTTGCTCTGTACACCCCAGACCCGTTTTCAATATTCCGCGTGGGGAATTAGGACTGTTACTCTCATTAAGACTATCTGGAATTGTATATCTAAATCCCCACCAAGCCAGCTTGAAATATATATGCCCCACTGAGAATAGCCAGAATTGCAACTGGATGACCAGAAATAGATGTTTTTTCTATTATCCCAGCCGAGGAAGGGCTTTAAAACTAATGAACAAAGACATGCAAGTGTAACGCTTTGGGAGATATAAGAGAGCAAAAGGCAAAGAAACAGAAAGCAGAATGACTCCATTAATAAAATTCAGCCAGTATAGACTGTAGTTGTAAAAATTCAGCTGCTTATAGGAGAAAACTTAAGGAACAAAGTCATAATTTCATCTGGAGAAGAGTCATTTTTACCCTGTGCAAGAAAGAAGATGACAACAGCTCAGTTTTTAAATAATGAGTTAGTGAAAACCATATGATATCAGAGGAGTTAAAAAGATTCTGTAAAACCAAGGGCAGGTTTTCAAAAGCTCCTTTTTTTAAAAAAAAAAAAAAAAGGATCCTTGATCTGGGAGTAAAATAAGTATATTGTTTTACTGTAAAGTATCTTTTTCCATTTCCCCCTCTGTCCCTTCAGGGGGTTTTGCTAACGGGAAGTGACCCTGCATTACAGCAGGTTAAACTTGCCTTTCCTTGAGACACACACAATCCAGGCAAATATCCCCTCTTCCATTGTTACTCCTTCTTTTCCCCCCATTTCACTTTACAGAAGGATAATTCAGCTTTTCATCCTTGCATATAACACTCTTCCCAGTGTTCCAGTGTGGATTTTTGATGATTTGTGACAAAGTGCTTCTTTGAAAGTGGCCAAAGTTCATTTTAGCAGAGGCAGGGCTGCAAATCCTCCCCGGCCACCAAGTCAGCCCCAGAGTGGCTGGGGAGGGGACACTCAGAGTTGATTCCCTGTGTGTCCCTAATGAGGTCAGACATCAGCACTGGAGGCAGGCTTTACATTACAGGCCACCTGCTGGGGGGTTTGTTTTAATTTAATAAAAGCCCCACATCCTGAGCTGCTGAGCTCTCCCGGACCTCCGTGCTGGGAGCTGATGCTGCCAACACCCCAAGCAGAGAGGAGCAGGAATTAACATTCCTTAAATGTAAGAAACTTCCTCCTCCTCCTCCAAGATTTACACCCAGACCCACGTGTGCCTCAAGCAGCCATCCATGATCCCAACCAAGGCTCCATCCTCTGGCTGACAGAGACTGATGGCTCAACCCTTATCATGAATCCAGGGCTGGCACAGCTAAGCCACGCAATCTTAGATATGAGCAAACAGAGCACATCACCTCAACAGCCTGGTAACCCAGAGAAATGGAAACACTGAGAGCCATGACAGCATTATTAGTTATGCCAGGGTTTGTCAAGGGATGCAGGAAAGAAGGGAGAATTTATTTTTGCGGCCGCTGCCGAGGAAAAGGCGTCGCTCGCGATCAGCCAGCGAGCTGTGCTCGGCCAGGGGTGCTATGAAATTCAGATGTTTTCACCAGCAATGAGACCTGCTGACCAGCAATGAGACTTTTGTCCCTAACTGCCTCCTGGCACTTCTCAAATGACTCATTTGCAGGAGGCAGCGTCAGCTGCTGCTCAGCATTAACATCCATGGAAACTACCTGAATTCCTGGTAATGGAGCTCTGCCCACGCTCCCTGTCCAAAATGTGATGCTTAACAAAGTCTTGATTCACCTTTTGACAAAAACCTGGGGCTGGATCCTGAGAAACAGGGCTCAGCTCCATTCCCAGAACTGTCAAGATCCAAAGTCAAGGTTGAGGAGAGAGGCTCAGCCAACCCATTCCTCCCAATGAATGTGTCATTGCACCTGTATTAATTCCTCTTCAAACAGCCCTGCCTGGTGGGGATAAAACTTAATTATCTCAGCTATATCAATAACACCTCAAGCTAAGAGTCTAGATTAAAAAAATTATCTCTAACACAAAAGCTTCTCTTTTTCCTAGCTGCCTCTTTTGGCTTTTTTAAAAACCATGTTGACATCTGTGGCCACATTTCTCAGAAGGAAGAAGCTTTCTTTCGGCAAAAGCTAATATTTGACTGTAGAAAGTTGTGATCATTTAAAACTGAAAGTGTACCTAAGAGCTGTTAGGCTTCAAACCTATAATCAGTCCAAAGAAGGAAAAGCTTCTTAAAGTCAAGAAACAGCTTGTTTACAAAGGCTTTGGGCAAAATTAGTGTAGTGGCGTCAGAGCAAACAATCCCAAACCCAGCGAATCACCAGCCCATATCAGCCTCTGGTGCTGAAGGCCAATTTATTTTCTCAAAGCACTGTGCAAATAGTTAATTGACCTTCTCCCTTGGGGTTAAACGAGGGAACACCACTTATTCCAGCGAGGGAATGGGTACTAATGTGCTGTACCCACACTGGCTGCCATGGAGAGTTTTGGTGGAAGAAAGGTTTGCAGTGGCTGCATCAGCAAAGTCCTGCAATTTAACAGCCTCCAGTTGCACCAGGGCAGGTTCAGGTTGGGCAGCAGGAAAAATTTCTTTGCTGCCAGAGTGGTTAACCCCAGGAAGAAGGTTCCCAGGTGGAGTCAGCATCCCTGGAAGTGCTCCAAAAGGTAGATGTGGCACTCGGTGATCTGGTTCAGTTGGCATGATGGTGTTGGACTCGGTGATCTCGGAGGGCTTTTTCCAACCTGTGATTCTGTGAGAAGGAAACGTTCCTGCCTGGCACCTGCAGGACATCACCTTACACTTGGAATCATGAGAGGGTAAAATTGCAGCAGAATATTTTAGTGGGCAGCTAACAACCCACCCACACAATCTGAGGTGACTGCTCACACCAGGGAGCTCCCAGTACCCAGCTGCTCGACTCCAGCCTTTGTGTGTTTTTACTAATATTTTTCCCTTTTCCTTCCTATGAGCTGGGAGAGGATGAAAGGAAAGAATATTTCCTTTTCATTAAACCTCTCATAATTTGGAGGCTGGTCAAGTACCTGGTAGTTATTTTCTCATTTGGGATAATCAGTCTTAGGTTTTAGGCTCATGCCTCAAATCTTCACAGTTTTTCTTGTCATGCCTTTTTGGCCACGTCTTTAACAAACCCAACACTCCCAGGCAAGTGGTCCTCAGAGTGTGAGGATGTCTGTTCATATTGTTAAGAACCATGGAAACAGTTATTGAAAAATACTTTGAAATTTACTGCTGTACTTTCGAGACATTCCCTGTAACAGCCACAGACCCCAAACCTCGGAGTTGGAAACCCATGTTTGCATTTCCAGGATGTCAGCTAGAAGCTATCAGACGCTATTGTAGTGACTGGAGGAGTAATCTGATGCAGTGTGACTAAAAAAAAAAAAAAAGTTCAGGATGATTCAGAACATTTAAATGGTGATTTGCAGGGTAAGAAAGGCAAGGACCACTTGGAATTCTCATCATGTCCGAGGCACCTAGTTCAGCTCTCTCTGATAATTTACCGCAGCCAGGCTGAGCCAAGTATTCATTTCACAGACTGCACAAGAGTCGTTCCCAGTTTAAACCAAGTGTGAATTAGGGGAAAATGAGGCCCTTTACTCCAGTGGCATAATGCAGTCACTGAATGCACAGAACCCATCTCTTTTAATCATTATTTTAATGATTCTGGTATCCTGGCCCCTGCTGCTTGCCCGGAGTGCTAACAAGTGACTTTGCACCCTCCAGTCTTTCACTTCAAATTGTCTCACATTCTTATCAACTCTGACAGCTCAAGACAGAAATGTCACAGAATCATAGAATGGTGTAGGTTGGAAAGGACCTTTAAATCATCGAATCCAAACTAACCCAGATGGAAAAGAGTGGAAGAATCAACCCCTCAGTCTTCACGTGGATCTTCAGACAACACAAACATCTTTGGGAAAATCTAATTTATAAGTTTCACTCATACAAATGTGTTCTGTAACATCATTAACAGGGCAGACATACTTCTGTCTTCTAGAGAAACAACAGCTTCATTGCTCCGTCCCATAAGAGAAAATCGAGCCTTTAATCCTCAAAACACATTTCCTGAAGGAAACTTCAACTCCAGTCAAATTATTTTATGATCATGCCCTTAAACACACAAAACCAAACAAAAACACCTACAAGAAAACCCCAGAGAAACAAACCCCAAGAAAACCCAACCATCTCTGGCTGCTCATTGCCTTAAACCCCAGAGAAATGGATAAGGAACAATTGGTTCTATAGGAAAATTATCTCAGCCAGGGTCACTGTGACAGCACAGCACTGTCACTGAAAAGCAGCTTTGGCTCACACACCCCTTAGCATCACCCACTCCTCTTGCTGCCATCAGTGCCCACGATCTCCAGGGGTGGCCTTGCCTCCATATGGCAGGGCAGAAGGTCACCACATCTGTCTTCTAATTTAATACATAGTTTAAAGGAATGGAATGTCAAAGAATACTCCTCCACCCTGATCCCTTCCTTCTCCTACACCCTTTGTCCCACCAGATGATGGGGAAACTGGCAGCAGGCATTTGAGACAGAGCAAAGCTGAAGAGTTGGTACTCCAAAAAATACAAAAGGGCCCTCCAGAAAAGAAGAGGCATCCCCTTCCTCTAAAATGAATAAAAAAGCTCCAAGATAAAGAGAAGCAACAGCTCTGGCCCATCACGCATGGTAGGGTCTGTCTCAAAGGCTGGAAGGATCTTCCAGAGTCACCTGTAACAGGATTGCCAATTCCTCACTGGGTTTGCAGCATCTGAAAGGATCAAATCCTCCCTGTCTGGGGCTGCAGCTCATGAAGGTCACTGCAGTGTGACACGGACCCAACGACACAAAATGTCTAGACTAAGGAAAACTGACAGCCTCCTCCATTTTAAATTTATCCCAGATGAAGTGAAACATCAAAGGAGCTCCTTTTAATGGGCTTTTTGGCATGTGGTCCTTTGTTCTTAACAAGTCAGCACCAGCTGCTGCGTCCATAATGCCAAGTCAGTAACGTCCCCAGCCAGATTCTTGGCTGGTGTAAATCAGTGTCACTCCTCTGCAGGCAGAGATTTCAATTGGTTGACATCAGCTGAAGATTTGGCTCCTTGTGCTTAGCAGGTGCAAGCTAAAGTAAAATCTCCTGTGCCATATTTCATATTTCTCCTGTCTTCACCACCAGTTCTGTTGCACACATTCGCAGGGTGGAGAGTTAATTGGCATCAGCTGGAGCTGCTCAAGTTGCTGTACAATAAATTCCATATTGTAAGGAACTGCTTTCCTCTAATTGTATCTTGTTCATGTAGATATATATTTATATATATTCATATTTACACACACACAAATCTTGTTCTCTGGCTTATTGCACGGCAACTTTCCCATAAACAGAAGAAGAGGTGAGAACACCACAGAGGCCACATTCCTTCACCATAACATTTCAAACACAATTTAATTAAAGCAAAGTAAATACTACTTATATCCTTCAGATTTCCTGATGAACTCATTTTGATTACCAGGCTTATGTATTCATTTAAAGGTGGCCCACAATACTTTCTTGATACACAAATGTCTCAAATACCTGGAGCTCTTCAGTGTGCATTTAAAACAAAATATACTTTTGCTTTGCAGGTAGGAGCTTATCAAAGTCCCACAGCACCAGCTGTTCTGATTTTACTCCAGTCTGAGTAGGAATATACTGTGCATCAAAAAATCAAAGCAGATCTTTAAACAAATTAAAGTCTATTTATTTACCCCTTAAAAACATGCTGCTGACTTCAGCACTTGTTAATAAATAAGTTTAAGAAGGAAACAAAAGCCTGTAATCATCTGGGGCCATTCAACACTCCCAAAGCACAGATCCCATCTCAGTTTTCCCCACTCTCTGCCTTGGGTTGTTTTAATTAAGGAAATTATGCTTCAAGTCACCTGCCATGCTCTTTGGGGAAAGGTCTAAGCATCCACACAACCGAGCCTCTGCTGTGCCTTGTTCACCACCATGAACATGTCCTGCTCCTCCTGAGCATTTCATCCCTGAATCCTGAAAAAGGAGCACTGGGAATGTCCCCCAGGCACCCCTGAGCCAGGGCAGCTCCCAGGGACTCAGGTTCATCACAGCCACCCCCTTGGGCATCATCCACCTCCCACTGCTGGCTCCAGCATGGAGCCATGGAGTCCTCCAGGCTGGAAAAGATCCCAAATCCCAGCCCAACTCTTCCCCCAGTACTGCCAAAGCCACCACTGCCCCGTGTCCCCAAGTGCCACATCCACAGCTTTTGAATCCTCCAGAGATGGGGACTCCAGCACTGCCCTGGGCAGCTGTGCCAGGGCTGGACAGCTCTTCTGGTGAAGAAATTGTTCCCAATATCCCCCCTGAGCCTGCCCTGGCCCAGCCTGAGGCCGCTCCCTCTCCTCCTGTCCCTGTCCCTGTTCCCAGAGCCCAAATCCCCCCGGCTGCCCCCTCCTGTCAGGGACTTGTGCAGAGCCACCAGGTCCCCCCTGAGCCTCCTTTGCTCCAGGCTGAGCCCCTTCCCAGCTCCCTCAGGATTCTCCAGCCCCTTCCCAGCTCCCTCAGGATTCTCCAGCCCCATTCCAGCTCTATTCCCCTCCCTGGCCACGCTCCAGCCCCTCAGTGTCCCTCTTGTCCAAGACTGACCTCAGGATTTGAGGTTCCTCAGCAGATCCCAGCACAGGGACAGTCACTGCCCTGGTCCTACGGCCATACCGTGGCTGATGATTATCTTACAACCCTGATGTCCCTAATTTTGGGTGGTTTACATGGGAGTTGATTCCTGATTTCCCCTTTTGTCATCTCCCCCACCCTCCTTGCATCTCAGCTCAGGGCAGGGGGATCCAGCACAGCACCCACCATCCAAACTGGATTCACTCTCCACCTCAGTTGTTCTTCCTCTGCACAGCAGTTTTGAGTATGACAACAAAAGAAGATAAAAAAGTGTAGAGGTGAGCAGGAAATATTGTGGTTTAGAAAATAGCTGAGATGTGTGAAGGCACTCAGGTGACAAGAAGTTTACGTTAATCTAAGCTTAAACAGATACATTTAGATGTTGGCATTTATAATCTTCCCTAGAAAAGGGATGATATTGTTTAATCAAGAGGTCAAAAAGAATTTAAAATTGTCCCATTTTCTTCTCTTTGCTTCTTTTTAATAATTCAGCCTTGAGCTGAGTAGGTAATAGATAGTGAAAGATGGATGGAGAGCTAGATATTCATGGGGAATATATTCTTCACGAAAGGTAGGTGAGAAATTAAGATTAAAAATGTTCCTGTCTTCAGCAGAAACAAGACTAATCTTTTCATTTCTAACTCACCTTGTATTTATGAGGCATCAGCTGCAGACAGGAAAGGAAATTGCAGCATTGCCTGAAAAGCAGCGTTAGCAAGTTCTGACAGCTTGTTAAAAGCCGGGACCAAAGGCGGGGTGATGCACATCCATCATCAGTGACAGGGACCTCGTGGAGCTTGGCCTGGCCCTTGGCCACATCTCTGAGGTGGCTCATGTGGCCCCCAGTGGGACCCTTCACACGTTCCCTCAGCTGCCCAAGGGATGGGAATGTTGGCCACTCACTAAAAATAAACACAGTTCTGTCCTACGGCTCTGTCCTCCCACGGTTCAAGTCTGACTTCATGTATAACATGGATTTTCCAGCACTTACAATCCAATTTCTTGCCAGATAATGGAAGTAAAGGCCCAAAGCAGTGGAGCCAATAGGAGATACAGTCCACAGTGGGGAAATATCATATTCCATCCTTGGGATGCTCTAGCATGAACCACGGCTTTGAGCTCTGAGTCCCAGAGATTTGGATTTCCAAGTGTAATTCCCATCCATGAGCAGAGCCCAAGATTTACATTTCATTAATAATCCTAAAGTATCCTTTTCATATGTGGTACATGGTGGAAATATATAACTCTGGAGATTACCTGGCCCAGCCTCCTGCTGAAAAGAAGGGCCTTAGATTAAGTTATCCAGGTCCATGAAAAGCCAAGTCTTGAATAGTGGGATTTGGACATGAAATAATATGAGTAATACAGTTAGTAAAGTCATCTTTACTTCAGTGAAGTCACACAAAAGATTAGGAAAAAGACACTCCAAAGAGGCCATGACTCAACTGGGCCTATAAGGAAACAGCAAACCTGGCCTCAGCACCTGTAAAGCAAAGAAGTATTTGGGTGCTCATTCCAACTCAGATCCTAATAAAGTGACTTATACATGCTGGAAACTGCATTTACAGAATTCATACAGAGAAGTGTAGCCTTAAAAGTAATTTTTCTCTTTTTTTTCCCCCTCTTTTTTAGCATAGTGATGTTATTACCACTTGTATTTCTGCTGGCAGGAAGCTCTTGCCTACAGCTGCAAACCAATATAAACTCCAACTTTTTGGGTCATCAGAAATGTGATGGACAAAGTGCTCTCCACAGTTCCCTCATGGATAAGATAACTGTGTTAAAGCACAGACACTGTGGCAAAACTTGTTCACTGTCCCTTCTTTGCTGGTTCTCCATACTTTTTAAGCACTTCATTCCACAAACATTTAATTGCATAAACATGGAGCAGAGAAAAGCTTAACAGGAGCAGGTTTGAATTAGTAAACAGCAGAGGAAAAAATAACCAAAATAACTGGGAATCTAGAATGGCATAAAAGTTCTTCTCTAAAAGAGTTGTCCAGTCCTAAAGAATTTAAAAGCCCTTTGGAGGTGGCACTTGGGGACATGGGTCAATGTTGGCCTTGGCAGTGCTGGGGAATGGTTGGACTGGATGATCTTAAGGGTCTTTTCCACCCTAAATGATTCTGTGATTAATAAAATTATACCAATGACTTCTCCTCCTCACTTCACCCGTTCCAGAACTAAAAAGAACTCACTTTTTCATTTCTCCCAGGTTAAAACCACACCATTCCCTCTCATTTGAAGGACCAGGGTGGATGTCTCATTCTTTTACCAAGTTTCTCACCACTTGTCCCATTTAATGGTTGATGGCTGTGCAGGAGCTCATGACTTGGGTGATGGTGGGAGAGGCTGTTGTTTTGGAGCACTGCTCTGGTTGTTTATACAAATTTCACTCAGGAAGGTTGTAGTAAGCTGATAAACACCTCCTTATATGTTACAAAGGGTCTGAGCAAGAGAAATGTATATCTTTACATTCTGCATTATTGCCCCCACAAAAGGTGGAAGCAGTTAAAAAGGTAACACTTCCCATGTTTATTTACACCTATATTCTTGCGTACACAAATGCTGGAAGTCCTTTATCACAAACCAGTATTTCTCAGCTTTCTTACCTCACCAATTTCCTCCTTCCAGTAAAACTATGGAACCTTGAGTAGCCTCCTGATTCACTTTCTAATTATTTCCAGTAAAAGTGGTCCTTCCATGCCACCATGGCATCACTAAGCCCACGGAAGGCTGAGTTTTAAATCTCGTTTATCACAGAGAAACTTTAGATGGTGTTGAACAAAGCCTTGAATACATAACATTCCCAGTGGAGTGATATTCCCTGATATTTAAAATTAGGATATATGCAATGAAATGCTTCATTTGCTGGTGCCACCCCTTTATATTTCTCCCCCAGTCCCTTGGCACTGGTTGGCATCTTCCCTCTCCTGTTCCCCATTGTGCCTTCCCCCCTCCAACACCACACAGCCTGGACTGTGCTTAGGAAAACAGGAATATTTTATCTCAGGCTCTGCCCCTGCCCTCTGTAGCTGCAGGAAGGATCCCATTGGATTCAGGCATGGAAAAGGGAGAGCAGCAGTGACTGCAAGGGGTTTGCACCTTGCCCAGCCCTCGAGGCAGCGTGAGGCTTCTCATCCTTCTGCTCCCTTCCACCCTGCACTCCAGGAAGATGAAGCTACAAAGAGACCTTAGAAGTGGCCCATGTTCATACCCTGACCCTTAGATCAAAAAGGGCCACATAAGAACTGGGTAATTGCAATTAAACGTAGCCCAAGGCTGCAGGATGCAGAGAGGGCAAGTTTTAATCTTTGTGCTTTTGGTAAAAAACAAACTCACTCATTGACAATCTTCCCATCCACCTTCCCTTCCTGGAAAGTGAATAAACTCAGCTGTGGTTATCCAAGTGTGCTGGAAAATCCCAGTGCAGCAGGAGCAGCACCACTCTGGGCAGGAAGAAATCCCCATGGCCCCTCTCCCTTCCCCAGGAGCAAGGCTGCAAAGAGCATTTTATGTTTGCAAAATGCTTGGAAAGGTTGGAAACAAACACGTTCAAGGTTTGCAAATCTTTCACCTGGTTCCATTAGCTATAGAAGCCTGGGCTTATTACTGTAGCCTTCTAAATAAAAGCTGAAAACAAGATCATTTTTAATTGTAATGAGCACAAAACCAAGCACAGTGCAGTCATCTCCTTCTTAATTTCACACCTTGAAACTTAGCCCTTATTCAAAGAAATACCTCATTATTTTCAGGGGATAAGCTCTTGCAGGTTGCTGGGAGAAGACAAAAAATTACTGTTATAAATGGTTAAAAAAGAAGAGGTTTAATGCAGAAAACACAGGGGGATTTTTCTCACTCAGCTGATGAGCAGCACACATCACTAGCATGGCAAATATTCATGGCAGTGCTGGAGCTGGAAACCTCTGGGTTGTGCTCTAACTCCCTGTGCCTGTGCAGAAGCCAGGATTGCTGTTATCTGCTCTCACAAAACCTCCGTGGAGGGGCTGCTCCAGCCTGAACCTCTGCTCCACCTGAGCTTTATGGAAATTACTTACCTGCCTCGTTGCTTGAATTAGGAATTTGGAGGGAAAGCACAGTGTGGTGGCTGCCAGGCTGCTCATCCTCTTCCTTTGCTGCTACTGCCTTGTGAGGTCCTCTGGGAATATCCACAAATGCTGGAAGTCCCGAGGCAAAGACACTTTGCAAAGGGTATTTACTACCCAAACGTCCTTCCTTTGTTTTGTCCTTCTTAATTACCTTATTTCCCGTGAAGTCTGTGCTCAGGTGGGATCTGAGTGGAGCCGCGTTTGCTCCTGGGAGCTTCCTTGGAGCTCTCTCCTCCATGGGCTCTCCATTAGCTATGCCATCTACTCCATCTGCTGTTAATCCGGACAAACTGCACTTCAATCTCAAGGACAGCGTGGATCTATAAATTTTTTGGCATTTAACTCGAAGTTGGTCAATGCAGACATTGAGTGACTTGTCCAAGTAATAGATGGTGTTTGGACAGCGCTGAGACACCTGGACCTGGACACGGGAGATGAATGAAGGTGGCACTTTCTCCCTCCCACCGCTGCTTTGAAGAGCCACACCGCCCTCCTTGACTCCAGGGTCCAAAAGCTGCTTTTGGGGCTCTTTGCCTAATTTTGAGCAAGACTTGGAAACCTTTAAGGGAGGTTGGTTTGCCTGGGCTGGGGGAGGCCAGCACCAGAGGACAGCAGGGACTTTGCTGGCCGTGGGGGACACAGTGCTGGGCTCCTGTGCAGCCCCAGCCCCACGAGCCAGGTCTCCAGAGCCCACAGGAAGGCGCCGGGCTGTGACTGTGATGTAGGCAAAGCCTCTCTGCTGGCTTGGACACTGCTTTGGACTGGGAGAGTCTGAGGGTGACATGGTGCCTTCTAAGGATGCCTGAATCTCCAATCCACTGGGAAGCACCCAAAATGTTCTGCTAACGATGGCTGAGCCGTGGCTGGGCACGGATGGCTTCGTGCTGCAGGCTCTGGGCTGGGGGAGCACGCCCTGCATAGGCACAGAGGGCTGGTTTCCTCTGGGTTTGTCCTCATCAACCTGTGCAATGATTACTGGAGAAATCAGTGTTGTGTTTTGGGAAGGCAGAGATCCCTGCAAATGAAAAGATTCCCAGTTATCACCACACTCCATTACCCTGTGTGCAACTGTGTCTCATCCACCACCTATCGCAGCAATTCTGTTCAAGGTCTCTTGTTAACTTTCTATTCACATTAACTTTTTTGTCATTTAAAAAATGCAATCTCTTGAAATCAGCTCTGAATTGTCTGGGAGGCTTCAATGAAAACTTTATCACTCTGGTGAAGGAAAAAACATTAACATTTAAAACCTGTATTCTATAGTATTATTTTGAGTATTTAACTCATCTCCATGGGTGGGATTGGTGGGTGTTTAAAAACGGACCTGGCAAAGACAGTTGCCAGTCTCAGACTATAAACTCCTCTTTCACTGTGATCTGCTGGAATTTAAAATGCATTTAAGTATATTATGGATCACTGGCCTGTAACATCACATGCTGCAGAGGGCATGTGGGCACCAGGGGCATGACAGCTCTACAACCTCACCAGTTACAGGCATGAAAAATCTGCTCCCAAAAAAAGTGATACAGTTACCCACAAGGGCTCTGGGTACTATTTTAATTAATTAGTTCCCTCTTGCTTGTGATTCCTTGGTGACACCTGCCAATGATGTACAAACACCTGTGTCCAAGATTGATTGACACTGGCCCAGAGACTGACAGTAGCCCAGATTAATTTTTCCATCCATGACAGGAAACATCCATCTCTACAGACCATGCCTTACTTCCCTCGAGGTGACAGAGGAGCTGCTTTTATGTTCCAGCTCTCTGACAAAGAGTAAACCTGAGTTTAAAGCCTCCTGCTATTATTATCCACCTGTCTGGGCACAGAAGTCCCATGCAATAAAGCATCTGGCCTAATCTCATTGTTGCTGTAAATTGGCTGATTGGATTGCTCCTGCCCTGTGTTCACAGAGCTCTTGATCCTAACAGAAATTAAAAATAAAAACCAAACAAGACTCAGCACTGAAGTGGCATGCAGAATCTGAGGATTAGCTTCCCAAAGAAAGCTCATCCTGTGTTTAGGTGCCATTGACTCCTGTTTTTTGGGAATTCATCCTATCTGAGTGTCTATCAACCCCACAAGGGCTTCACAAAACACAATATTGCTCTTCCTCCAGGAGGACTGTGAGGGTGACAGCTCTGTGGCCTCCCTGCTGCCACAGTCACCCTTCTCAGAGCTTGGGTGCCACTGCACAGAGCCCATGGGGAGATGATCTTTGAGGACCTTTCCAACTCACACCATTCCCTGATTCTGAGCTCCTGTGAAACCATCCTTGTGCTCCTTCTCCACGCAGGAAAACACCACCAGAAACAGTTCCTTTGGGGACCCAAATGGGCAGAGGGAGATCAAGAGTTTATTAACGAGGTGAAATGCCAGATAAATGTTATCAACTCCTTAAACCAGCTGCCTGTGGTTTGGACAATTCAATAATTTCACAGCCCCAGGGAAAGCATTTTCTTCCTCCTCTGTTTCTTTCATGGTTTGTAACAGCATTTGCCTCATATTTTCTTCACTTCATTTACTTCTACCTACAGGTTTAAGACCTTTGCATGCCTTCCAAAACTCTCAACTTCCCCCAGATTTCTACAGGGCACCAAAGAAGAATGTTCCTTCAGAGACTTTATTTTGGATGCATCTCTCATGCTCCAGTAGTTAATTTGACATTTATTTCCTTTGTTGAGGGCTGCACAGATGGAGACATCCTGCAAGAGTCCAAAGGCATGTCAGAAACGCTCCTGATTAGCTACAAACTCATGCACCAATATTTTAAATAATTTACTTTTCCTTTTTCTGCTTGAATATATGTATTATTTCCTCCTCCCAATCTTTAGCAAAGAAATGGATCTTTAAGGCTTGCCCAGCTGATTCTGTGCTCGTTGGGAGCTGTCAAGCTTCACTGCATCTTGTGAAAAAAACACACACACACACAAAGTAATTGTGGTGAACTGAAAACCTCAGGCTTTATCTTGAGGACATGTCAGGCAGAGTGTACTGATATTTGGGATACCACTTGATTTAGTCTCGTGGGGGGTTTTTTACAACTTCTTTTCCCCAACAAAACATGCAATTTTCCCCCCTCACCAAGAGCAGGCAGAATCACAACACTTAGCCATCATTTTATTTGGCTTTTCTGCTGCCTAAGCTAAGCTTAGCTAAACAAAACCAAGTCCAAACTGCTCAGCAATCAGTGATTGTTTTTTAAACCCTCCTGCATTCTGCTGACTGCTCTCCAAAGAGAATTTATTTATTTTACCTTGGTAGGGCTCGATTTCCCCCACTCTCCACGCTCCTGCTGAAGGCCTCTGCATGTCCTCTGACCATCGGGGCCCCAGCACTTTTGTGTCACCCCTGGGGGAAAACACAGAGAAAGGAACATTATTGTCAGTGTTCTGGAGGAGATGGGTTAGAAAATGTGCTTTGCAATGGAGTGCAGCAGGAGGGAGAGTCCTGGAAATGATCTGATGGCCCTGGGATCTGTTTCTCCCCCTCCACAGAAGAGGCACTTGAAGCACCCCTGGGATGCTGTTGCGAGGATCTGGACAGACCCAGGCTGTGTCCAGGGCTGATCCAGAGCTCCACTATCCCTGCTTTTGACTTATGTGGCTTCAGGCACGACCTGGAGGGGCTGGGGAGGCTGGGAAATGCAGATTTCAACAAAAGCCCCCTTTGTGCTCTCTCAGCACGGGGAGCACAGAGAGCCCAGCCACGAGCTGGATTTCACCAGCACCAAGTCACCTCCACGTTGAGAGAACTGCAGTGATTCCAAACCACGTCCACAAATTCTGTTACATCACAACATTCCTGGTTCAGGGCTGGCTGTTCCACCAGCACACCAAGCTCTGCTTTTGTCACGGGTTGTTTTCTGTTCTCTCTCTGCAGCTTTTTACATGGAGCTAATTTCCATTTAACACAGTCTGGGCTATTGCACTGATGCATTACGTCTGCTGTCAGCTGCTTTGCCAGAAATTACGTTACTTTCTAGTTTGTGTTAAGCATCCAAAATTAATTTTCAGAAATTCTCCATTTGGCCTGAAATCTCCTGACGTTCCTGGCTGTTGTTTTACAGCAACATGTCACACCACTGGTAAGACCTTTTGTATTATTTTTCTTCCACCCAGGCAGGCTGCCACAGGAGAAATTTTTTTGCTAAGCAGAATTTCATTTTATGTGTTACATTATATTAACAAAGGAATATAAATCAGCTCCACTTCAGGAATTGTTTATTAAACCATGCCCACCACAACAGAATTCATCTCCTTGGGTGAAGGGGAAGAGGAGGAAGGTATCAGGTCTATCCCTCAAGAAATCCTTAGTCCCACCACAACATTTAGAGGATGTTTGATGAGCTTTTTGTTTTAATAAGGCACTCCAAAATATACTTTAACCCTTCCCTAGCACAACTCTGAGATGCCAATGCCGCTGTGTGCATCCATAGCTGGCGTGAAGGGAGAGATTTGTTTTTGTCACTGAGCAGCAGAGAGCCCAGAGCCACAGAGCAAACAGCTGGACTCATTAGCCACAGTGTGGGAAAACCAGAGAATCCAGAAAACAGCCAGAGCAGAGGCCAAACTCCATGATTTTGGCAAAGGGATGATGCTGGGAATCAGTGCAAAGGCAGAGAACCTGAACTGGCACTGCAAACTGCTGGCACCAAGTGTGGGTGGGATGTCCTTGGAGCCAGCTCCTCACCCTGTCCTGGGGCACGGTGGGGAGGGCAGAATCAAAGCACAGAATCCTTCTCTGCCTCATGGAGCCCCATGGAAAGGTCATTTTCAGTGTGTCAGTGCTGTGGTGAATCACATGTGGGCATCTTCATGGCGAAGAGCAGCCACATGTGCTCTTATTTGCTTTTTAAAACAACTAAATTGGGAATAACCTGCAGAGAGGGGTAAAGAAGCAATTATTGTATTGAGCCATAATCAGAAATTTGATAAAAAAGTCCTGTGTAATTAAAGCAACAGCTTCCACTAAGTTACCAATATTTTCCTGAAATGCTTTGCAGTAAGTACCCACAGTTCAAGCAGGAAACTACAACAGGGGAAAATCAACTTGTGAATGTCAACTGGTGCACAAGGAAATTCAGAGGCTGCCAGGGATAAATCAGATCCAACAGGCCCTTTCTTCCATGAATTCCATCCAAATGCATTTCCAGCACCAGAGGACGACTGAGGACTACAGGGTCAAAGAAGAACCAGTTGTTGAAGTCACGCTGCAGATTACACACAACAGGTAAATTATTTTTATTCAAATAACCTCCTGTGATTAGCAATAATCTGAGGGTAGAACCTTCCAATTTCCCACAGATCCCTTGGAACAGATTGGTAAATTCTTGCCTAACTTAAAAAAGTAGCTGTTTCTGGAGCAGGAGAGGCAGGAAGAGTCGAGGTGACTAGAAGAAGAAAAGAAAATATTTATTTTCTTTGCTAAATCATCCACAGTGAAGTTTTGCATTGTCTTCTGTGCCCTATCCTGAGCAAGGACATTCTCACATTGCTATAGGAATCCTATAGCTGGGAAACACTCAGACTTTTGGCATTGCCATGAATGTATTTGCTGAGACAGATTAAATGGCATTGGTGGCAACAGCACTGGCATTTATGATGGTATTATTAAATCTGGTGTTGGACGCTTCACATTTGTTAATTCATGTTAAGAGAACAAGAAAAAAAACAAAACAAAAAAACCCAGAACTTTAAAAAGAGCTTGAACCTGTGTTTGCAATGAAGGCACCATGGGGAGCACAAGGCTTTAGCTGAGATGTGTCACACACCGAGCGTTCAAATCCTCATTGCTGACAAAACACATCGCTCTGGAACTCCTGTTACACAACAAAATGCAAAGTTCACTTTCTCCCTGGTGTGAAAGCATGAAAGAAATGGCATCTCAAGTACTTTCTGTCTCCGTGGGGAGCAGGAGAAACTTCTCTCCAAGCTGAAATCCCAAGGGTCGGTTTAACTTCCGCAGGCCTCCCCTTCCCTCCAAAATCCACCTCTGGCTTAAAAATAGGAGATGCATGAGGAACAGAGGAGAAACTGCTGGCCTTTGACCTCTGTCCTGTGACATCTTCTCTCTTTTTAACTCTCTCCCCTCACAAATCCCCTGTTGAAGCTGAGCTAGGCTCCTTGGCAAGGCAGCTGGACATCCTGCTACAGCCCAGGGCTTTCCTAATTATGGAGTGCAGCTGGAACAGATTCCCCCAGCCTCCAGTGCCTGGATTCTGCCTCGGGCCAACTGGCAGCTGCCTCAGATAATGATTCAGAAAAGATGGACTTGTAAATCAGCTGCTGAAGCCCAGCTCGATGACAAAGGTGAGGGTGCTGGTGAGGAATCACGGCCCGGGAATGTTTGGCAGGTGCGGGACAGCCCCACACGGAGCCAGCTCTGGTTTTGTGCAGAACTTGGGACTCACGGGAAAAAACATGGAAAATGCTGGTTCAGGTCTTTGCTGCACTCGTGCCAGGCTGGGGGACACTGCCTGGTGACAAAGCAGCTGTGAGAAGGACATGGAGGGGCTGGAGCGTGGCCAGGGAAGGGAACAGAGCTGGAAAGGGGCTGGAGAATTCCTGAGGGAGCTGGGAAAGGGCTGGAAAAGTCCTGAGGGAGCTGGGAAGGGGCTGGAGAATCCTGAGGGAGGTGGGAAAGGGGCTGGAGAATTCCTGAGGGAGCTGGGAAAGGGCTGGAAAAGTCCTGAGGGAGCTGGGAAGGGGCTGGAGAATTCCTGAGGGAGCTGGAAAGGGGCTCAGCCTGGAGCAAAGGAGGCTCAGGGGGGACCTGGTGGCTCTGCACAAGTCCCTGACAGGAGGGGGCAGCCGGGGGGATTTGGGAACAGGGACAGGGACAGGAGGAGAGGGAACGGCCTCAGGCTGGGCCAGGGGAGGCTCAGGTGGGATATTTGGAAAATTTCTTCACCAAAAGGGTTTTCAAGAATTGGAACAGGCTGCCTGGGGGAGTAGGAGTGTCACCACCCGGGAAGTGTTCAGAAATCTTGTGGATGTGGGGACAAAGGTTAGGGGTGACCTTGGCAGTGCAGAGGGAACAGTTGAGCTTAGAGAGCTTTTCCAACTTCAAGCATTGTGTGATTGACACCCAGAGTGACACCAGGCAGAGCTGGAGTGACTTTAGACCACTGGCCCTGGCCTCATCCCCAGTTTTTGTCAGGAAAGTTGCATATTTTAGTCGCTTACTGCTCAAATGCTGACAAATCTCAACCCTATGTCAGCACTTCTGGTGTCCCCTGCCCTGCCCCAAGCCCTGCTTGCTCTGCACAGACCACGTCCCCTGTCCCCTCTGAGCCACCAGCATCACCTCACAGTGACCTCCTCTGGAGCCTCCAGGAACCTCCAGTGCTTCCCTGAAAGCACCATAAACAGCACAGCAGAACACGCTGGTATGGAAAGAGGAGAACTTCTCTACTTTACAAAAAAATTACCTTTTTTGTTGATCTTAGCCCAACATCCCTGAGACTGGTGAGGGGAGCTGGGCTCCCACCCATGTCCATGGCAGAAGGATCCCTACAGCACTCAAAAATTCCCCAAATTACCCCAAAATGCCTCAAATTCCCCACTTAGCACCTAGGAACTAACAGACACCAATGGCTTGGCTGCAGGGTCAGGTATCAGAGCAATCATTCTGCTAACACAGTGTCTCACTTAAACTTTTTTATTTTTTAAAGGCCTTTTCTTCCTCTGGTGTATTATTCTTACTGGAGGAAGTAATTTATACTCAATTCTGTTTAAAACATTAGAACTGTTTAAATTTCCTCTTGGCTTTGTTTTTAATTCCAATACCTGCAGAAGCCTCGAGGAAAAGAAGTGTCACAATTAAAGATTCATCACTCCCCTTGCTCAGCCAGGGCTGGGAGAGATCAGTGTTCACTCCTTCAGATCTGAGCTGAGTCATCCAGAAACACCATCCGGACATTACGGATACATCCGAGATGAAAGCCAAGCTGGAATGAACCACAACCAAACCCATGTCTTCTGGTCTTCTTCATGTGTCACAAAGAAAGGATATCATAAAATTGCAGAGCCTGGTGTCATCTAAAAGGAAACTGAGCAGAAGTTCACGTTCCTGCTGTTAAAAGGAGAGATGTGAATGCTGAAAATTCCACCTTGTAGCAGAGTCGCTGCTGGCGTTAAATTGATTTATTTACCAAAAAATGTTGTGTTTAGTTGATAGTGGAGAGAGTGCTGCATCTCCAGAAAGCCTTGGCACAGGCACATGGAATGGTTTGGGCTGGAAGGGACCTAAAGATCATCTTTTTCCACCCCTTGGCATGGGCAGGGACAACTTCCACTATCCCAGGTTGTCCAAGCCCAGTCCAACCTGGCCTTGGACACTCCCAGGGATGGAGCAGCCACAGCTTCTCTTGTTGTCCTTCACAGACATTCTCCTGAGCCTCCAGAAGTGGTGCTAAATTCAAGGGAGAGGGGAGGGGCTACACTGATAATCTCTGCAGGATTTGACATTTAGCAACCTTGGGGTAAGCCTGGGCAGGAATTTTCAGCAGGATGCTTGAGGAGCACAGGGTGCCATCCTGGGAGCTGGGACACAGCCAAAAACCACACAGGACATGCTCATCAAGGGAGGATGGCAGAGGCACAGCCCTTCAGTCCTCTCAGAGCATCTTTGCTGAACTTATAAAAGTCACCTGCACATCCTGGTGACAGGGGTCAAACAGCAGCGTGGCCTCAGAGGAGGGGAAGGCAGCTGCCAGCTCTGTACTTGAAACCTTTCTTGTCATGGAAAAACAGCCAAATCAACACAAACAAGCACTTTGCCACAAAAGAAAGCACTCGAACACAGTGGCAAAAAAATGATGGTGTTTTAAGGCAGCTTTGTGGGGAAGGCTTTCAAATCAGAGCCAGCCTAACAGCCTGAAATCATCTCAGCCTGAATAGGATTCGTTGTGTAAACAAAATAGAAAAAAATATATTTTTTTAAGATGTCAGGATGGATTTTCTTCCCTTACAAGCGAGATTTGATAAGTGAATTATCTCTCCCTGCTTGCACACCTTGGAGCTGTGCTGGCTGCCTGCAGAGATGATTACAGGATCCACCATGGAAGGGACAAATGAGTCCTGGTCTGCTATCAAAAAGCCACAAGTCATAAATCTCTCATTACCCATGCCATTAGGAGCAAGGTGCTCATCAGGGGGCTGGAAAGAGCACAGGAATTATATCTTCAAACCCATGCATAAGAGAGAAAAAATGGTGTTTTCATTAAGCATTGCTGTTATTCTTTATCTTCACTTAATAATATAAAGAGAGGAATCAACCCCAGCACATCCATCACACACAGAGAGACAAAATTAAGAAAATTCTTCACTTTCTCCCTTTTCCCTTTCTCCTCCAAGTTTTCTTTCTTTTTTCCCTTTTTTTTTTTAAATTTTCAGTGATGTGCTGTTGGGCAATCCAAAGTTGTCCATACATCTCACAGTGATTTGAGGACATAGACAAGTTTCTATAATTTGGAAAGGGTATTTTTTCTAAGGGTATTTGGCAAAGCAGTGAGAGATTGTGCATGAACAGCAAAAAAACCCACCCCAAATTCTCCTCTGAGAAAAGGAATCCTCTCTAGGAAATCCTGGGAAATTCTGACTCCTGAATGAGGAGCCCTCTGCTCACACCAAGGGAGGGGACACCTTTGGTTTCTTGCCAAAGTTCCTGTTTGGTGACCATTTTATTCTCTTGGAACACTGCTGATATTTCTTTAAACAAGCCCTTCAGTGGGGTCAGGGGTTTTGCCCTGGAGGTGAGGTTTGGGACCATGTGGGACCAGGAAAATCAGTGGGAACCAACTGGAGATGAGGGGCTGAGAGGCTCTGGAAGTGTCACTGGTCTGGCTTGGAAAGCAGGAGAGGGAAAAAGCCAAAAGCAAGGCACTCATTGGAGGCTGTTTTATGTTAGAAATTTGAAGCACTGACTTTTGGGTTAGACCAACCTGAATAAATATATTAAATATTTCAATATGAACACTGGGTGCCAGAAGTTTGTAGAGAAAATAAAGTAACCAGGAGATAGACACAAAGAAAGAGTCCAAGGCAGCACCAGTACCTAATTTTTTCTAATTTTAAGGAATTCTGAAGACAATTCCTGGTTCAGAGCCTTGCACTGAGGTTCATTAGTGCCAACTGCCATATTTTTTGGTTGATTGATGGCTGAGCACCCAACATCCTCTCAAAATAAAGATATAATTAACAGAAACCTTCCATAAAGAGCTGATGAAGGGTTCCTTCACTCCTCTCAGAGTCCCCTTCACACCATGGCATTAAAACACCCCAATTTTAGGGATCACATCCATTTCTGGAAGTCCAGGAATGCTTGAGACAGCCAGAAAATTCTTAAGTGGCTGTAAACATGACAAACACAATGTGTAAGCAAACAAAGGCAAAGCAGTTCTGCAGCCAAAAAATTATATTTATGAAGAGTTATTTCAGTGTTATTGTGAGTATTTATGTAAAGGTCATAACATGCAGAGAATTTGATGGCACAAATGGATTCTGTAAATAAAAATTCCACCCGTGTGGCTCAGAACTGGTAGCAATTACAAAATGTACACATTTGCCCAGAGCTGCTTGTGCATAAAATAAGAGCTCAAGGTTTCTGTCTGGCCTCCCAATTCAATATTTTCAACATTCACCTGCTTTTGAAAGAGAAGAAACTTTGAGAGGATGAGTTATGCATTTTATGACTCAATATATAGCCTGCTGCAGGGATTTTTTCAGGATGCTTTGCCTTAACAATGGTATTTATTGATTTTTTGGTGTTTTTTTTTTCTTTTAATACTCTTAATACAGTGGTGACTCCAGAAAATGATGTGTGCCGTGGCTACAGATGTTTTTGTGGAGGCATCAAAGGAGTGATTCCAGCCCACGTCTCTATCACTCCTGTTTTGTTTCCAAAACAAAGAAACAGGATGTTCACGAGCCAAATTTGACACTGAATGATTTGTACAACAAAACAAAACTTGCTGGAGCTCCAGCCATGCCAGATTGAATACAGACTTTTCATGTTACTTTTGTACAATAGAAGCATTCTCTCTTTTT
>VZRX01015531.1:3580-22524 GCA_013398075.1 Notiomystis cincta | reverse complement strand
TTTTTTTTTTTTTTGTAGGTAATACTTAGAATTATTATTTCTTGCTGGGAAGTTGTAATACTTAGGATTATTATTTCTTTCTGGGAAGTCTTTCACATTAACTGCTGTGATTACAGCCATCACAAACTGCTTGATAATAGGGGATGCAGGAGGCTAAAACCAAGATAAAAAATAAAAAATCAGCTTTCACAGGATAAAAACACAATAGCTGAGATTTAAATAACTATGAGGCCTCAAAAGTTCAGTTTCTGAGTTGCTGGTGTGATCACAAATAGTTTTGTTTTGCATAATTTAAGAATATTTTCCAGCTCCCTCTAATTTATTTCAGTTGCCACAGACTTGCCCCTGTTCTGAATCTAACAACTCTTCACACAGCTGAACTCTGCAGTTATTCCACCACATAAAACTTTTTGGCTGGTGAATTATTACCTGAATTTGCCTTTGAGATTAAACCAAAAATGTGGTCATCTGACCATAAACCAGGGTGTGGTGGCTGCTGGTTTTATCAGATTCAGCAGAAGACAATTGGCCATTCCTTCTTTTCTTTTCTTTTGTGATCACTCAGCTCTGAACTGGTGCAGAAAAGCCTGGAATTGATGATTAAATGTTAAAATCCTCAAACCCCTAAGTCCTGGCAGCTTTTTGGGCTGAAAGGTGGAGCTCCCTCCAGATTTCTTTTGGCTGTGGATGTCACCTGGATGGGAAGGAGCCGTGGCTGCTTTTCCAAGAAGGAATCAGCTGCTGCTTAGCAACCACCCAAACCTGGTGGTGTTTGTGTATTCCAGTTCTTGTGCAAAACCAAGCTCAGATCCCAAATCATTGCATTCAGCAATAATTGTGTTCGACACCAGAGCTGCAACAGATGGGTAAGAAAATGCATTTTCCTTTAATTCCTCACCCTCCAAGGTTGTATTTGTAAAATACACCCCCACCCCCCAACAAATTCAATGCCAGGCCAACCAGAAGAATATTTCAATATGTGAATAGTTATTTTTTGTAATAGTTGTCCTTTAGGAGCTACTTCCATGAATAAAGTCATTCATACACCTTTACATTTTAATGATGATGTCACTAAGAGTGGTACAGGAACAAACTTAAAGGGCCATGTTTTCTTGGGCATGACACAGATTTCCATGCAAAAAAGTTGTCCCTGTGGTTTAGAAGTCCTGATTTTTTTCCTAATTATTATTTACTGCTTGTGAAGCAATTAAGGAAAAAAAAAGACCCAAACAGAAAGAAATCCAAGAACCCTTTTGCACTGAGCTCTCTACTTGGATCATGTTTTCAGCCTGATTTTAAAAATTTGATTTATGCTCTATCCTTTTTTATACCCAGCCTGGGGCTTTTGAGCTTGTTGGCCTCTTTGAAGCAATGTGACAGAAGGATCAATAGCTGATCTCCCAACAAGAGGACCACAAAAATCAATGGGTTTGTGGGAATGAGAGGCTGCCACAGACAGAAGTTCACCAGGTCATCCCTGTTTGCCCCATGGACAGGTTTCCCAGTCAGGCAGGACACATCCCTTGTCTGGGAGCAGGGAGGAGGCCCAGGGGCAGAAGGAGGAGGGGAAGGGAAAGGAGAAGTGGGGAGCAATATTGGCTCCTGGGCTCTGCCAGCTCTGCTGCTCATGGAATGGCCTCTTTCTCCTCAGCCTGGATTTCCCATTCCATGTTTTTGTTTTCAGCCTCTAAAAAAAAAAATAAATATGGAAATCTCATGGCAAGATTTTGGAAATTGAGGGGCTTGGAGAAAAAGTGAAGTGCTGGAGGCCAATCTAGTAATGCCACAGCTGCTTGACCCCCATCCTGGGGCACCTTAGACATGACCAGGGGCAACATCTGTCCTGTTTAAAGTCACAGATGAAGCAGTCACCCTCCTAAATGTGACAGACTCAGCATCATATCCCCAGATTTTCCTGCAGAGAATGCTTGGAATAATGCAGTGAGAAGTGATAACTGAACAGCTCAGAGCTGAAACAATTCTCTCTCCAAGGCAAATGAGGTGGCTGGGGATGGTTGCCACCAGCACCACTTTGTTTGTCCTGCAGTTGTTCCTCTCCACGACAATCTCTGATCCAGAGCCAGCACACAAACCATTAAATAACTCAGCTGCACTCTTCCCCCAGCCAAATCCTGCCCCTTCCAAATCCAGCCTTTCCACGGGGTGCTCTGGGATGGGAATTGGTCCCAAATGTCTCTCCAGGGCCACCAGCTAGAGGACAGACTGTGCTGAACGTGCTTTCAGAGACCTCTTTGGTCACTGCTGATATTCCCTGTGCCATCAGCTGCCATCCTATGCTGGGAAAGGACCTGCAGGACGTGGCTGAGCATTTCCAGGCTCTCCCAGGAGCACCCTGAGCTCCCAGCCCTGTGCTGCTGACACCAAGGCTCGGCTGGGACGTGACCAGGCCGTGTTCTGCCCAAAGCCAAGGACAGCAAAGTTCAGGTGGAATGTTCTTTTGGGAAAGCTGCAGCTGGGAATGTGGGTATGGAACTGTGCAGCCCTCAGCAAACTGTCTGCACCCTTTCTCCTCCTTCCTGCAACCACATCTTCCTTTTATCCTGATTTTCTTGGACCAACAGGCTCAGATATCTCTGTTGGATTAGTTCCAGTTACTTTGGTTAATTTGCAGATTTGATTTGATGGGGTTTTTTGTGTTTCTGTGTTTTTTGTTTGGTTGGTTTTTTTAAGGATGAGATGTGGTTTTGGCTGATTTGTTTGCCTTTTTTCTAGTTTGTAATGGACCTTTTTTGTACATCCACTCCAAAAAGGTACCTTGGTAGCTCTTACATCCAAAGGGAAAATGGAGAAGTGCCTGGTCTTTTCTGGGACAAGTCCAAATGTGTGCTGGGATCACTCCAGCAGCTGTCCCACCCTGAGGAGCAAAACAGGCCAGTTTTATTTCAAACCCTGCACTGTGGAGCTCAGTGATCCTGAATTTTCTCTCCCCAAACACATCCATGCAATCTGGGCAGTGGGAATGCTCAACAGATGTGGACACACAGGGACTGAATCTGGAGAGCACTGCACTATCCAAGGGAGTTGAGGCAAAAAGGCCAATATTTACAACAGGAGTATTTACTGTCAATTAAATCCAACCAACAGCAGCCAACTGGAGAGACAAACACTGCAGGGATACCTGCAAGGGCATTGGGTTAAAGGTTTGTCTTCTTTAAACAGATTAAAACCCAAGCTTTTAACAATTTCCCCCTTTTAAAGAGCAAAAAATAATTAAAATACACTCAGAAATACCTGCACTTTTTGGTGCTTAGGGGAATAAAAGTCATTTATGACACAAAAAGACCCCCAAACCCCAAAAATTCCAGCAAGTCACTCATCATTTTAAATAAAAAGGCAAAAATTTTTCTCACAGCCTGAAGTGAAAGCATTGTTTTAGAGGATGTGTCTGGTCTGTGTCATATTGATTTAAAACCATCTTATTCCTCTAAATGTAGCACTGCCCTAGCTGGAGGAGTGCTGGGATTAACACCATGGCCAGAAATTTAATGCTGATAGATGCATAAATGTAGATTTATGGACTTCCTTCAGCAGTTAAGGAAAGTTTATTAACTCAAAATTAGGTGGATTTCTCTAATTTATATAACGGTCTCCTTATATTTAAATAAAGTACTGAAAGGAGCACAAGATGTTTCTGTACCTTGGGTGCACATTGGTGTTTCTGGCTGCATATTGTGATAATAGCAGGATTTTCTCAGGATTCCCAAGGTTGACACTGTGGGGTTTTTATTGAGTTTTGGGTTTTTTGGGTTTTTTTCTTCACCCAGAGAGCAGTTCCAGCTTAGTTCTCTGCTGTCTTTTAAAAAGCAGTAGCTAAATCAAGGAGATTTCCTTGCAAATAGACAACTAAAAGTTGTCTAAAATTAAAACCAGCTCCAAAACTCATTCTTCCCAAGCCTCTCCTTTCCTAACAAAGCTTCCAGGTCGTGGTTATCCATTGGTAGAGCTGAATTTAGATCTGGTAGATTCTCAACCCAAATTATTATAACTTCACTCTCAGATTCCTGGAAAAAACTCCTTTTTGGGACACAACTCTGAGGCTGGGTCAAGTCTAGTAGAGAAAGAAGCAGGAAAAGGAGCTTATATGGTGTGAGGTAATGCTGCAATAAAATCCAATATTTCCCTGAAGGAGGAGTTTGCAATACCTGCACCTCCAGCAGGTTGTGATAACAGCCTCTGCTTTGTGGGGAGAAATAAACAGCTTTATGTTCCTGACCTCCAGCACACACAGCCATGAAATCAGAGAGCAATTGGAGTTATTTGCTGCTTTTTAGATATTCATTTCTCTTCCCTGGTGCTGAAAAGGCCTGGCTGAAGGCAGCTTATACTAGATTAGGCTTCCAACACCTTCATGCATTATGAACTCCAAAGGCAATTTTTTTCTCCTCTCTCAGAAGGTGAAAGTGTTGAGTCATTTCTTTTAAAGACCTCATGGAGGTTATTGCTCATTAAATGAAAGAGCTGCTGGCCCAGGCTGGGCTCAGGGCTGCTCTTCCAGGCTGAGCTCAGGAATGCTGCTCCAGGCTGAGCTCAGGAATGCTGCTCCAGGCTGAGCTCAAGGATCCTGCTCCAGGCTGGGCTCAGGGATGCTGCTCAGGCTGAGCTCAGGGATGCTCCATGTCTGGCTGCAGCTTCCACGTGTCCCAGGACCCAGCTCCTGGCTTCCCTCTCGTGCTGTGCTCACCCTTCCCTGGCTGAGGTGAGCCGGGCCCAGCAGCCTGTCCAGGATCCCAGGGGACTCCCGGGAGCCCCTGGGCTGCAGCCGCGCGCCCGCGATAACGGGGTGGGAAGGGACCGTCCCCTGTGGAGCCAGCGCCTGCAATGGAGAAACAACCCCCGTGCTGCAGGGAGGATAATTTGGCAGTCCCAGTGGCTCAGAGACATAAAATCCAGCCTCATCAACGTGTAAGTTTAGAAGTAATTAGCCCCTCTCTGGTAGAGTCATGGCTCAGGAGCTCGGCGCCGTCTGGGGACTTGGTGTAACGATGCCTCAGGGACAAGTAAGAGGGGACCTTTGACTCCCGCGATTTGGAAGGGCCTGGGACCTAATTAAATCTGCAAAGATGCTGTAACTGCACTAAAAGGGGTTTTTAAATATGAGCCATATTCCCTTTGACTAAACAAACTAGGTGTATTCCACCCTGGAACAGGGAGAGAATTAATCAGGGGACGGCGAGCCAGCAGCTGCTGTGCAGCTGCCAAAGAGAAGATGATACAGGATTATACAGAGCTGAAGAACATTTAATAAGAATTGAGGGATATTTACAAGAATTGAAGACTATTTAACAGGTTTTTCTGAAGGATGAGGTTTTATTCAGCTGTGGTGAAAACCGAGCACATAACCCTCATTGTAAATCCAAGAGAATGTGGGTTTTAAAATCTGTTTCTCCAAATGCTTAATTTATAATAAACTCTGATTGCCTTACATAAATAAAAGCTAATTCTCTTGTAAAAAATAATATACAATTTACTTTTTCCCTCATTAAAAAACCCAACTTGCAGCTTTTCAAAGAGGGGTACGCAGAGCTATTATATTTCTGCTACTGAGTTCCACAAAGCACTTCCCATCCTCCTTTTCCTTAAAAAGGCTTGGCACTTTGTACTGGAGAAAGGAAAGATTTTAAGTTCTCTTCTCAGCTATGATTGCCTCATTTATATGATCTATCTTCTTCCAAGGATAAAAAAAAAATTCACTGTATGATATTAACACTTTGTCTACCATAACTCAGCCCTCTGCCTTTTGTCAGTGCAGAGCTGGATCCTCAAAGCTTGGAAGGGGAGTGGAAAAGTATTTTAAGGGCATGAACTCAGAGTGGGATAACAGAAATATCCTGATGGCAAAGAGAAAAGAGCACTGGGATGACACCAGGAAGTTTGGACACTTCATCATTTTGCTTGAAAAAGATTAATTAAAACAGTATCAAACTCCTGTGTAGGCAGGTCAATGCTGAGAGAAGTCATCATTTAACCAAAAGCTTCAATATTATTTTTCTAAAGTCTTAGAAGCAATTTGATCTTTGCATTTATGATGGTGGTAGGACTGTAGTAATTTCTTTTATAAAAGAACCATCTTCAGCCATTCCTGAGTGAATTCAGGGTTATTTATACTGAAATTATCCATTGTTTGGACTGCCTATAGACCTGTGAACTCAGTGATCCTCATTTGAGTCAGACCTGATGAAAGGATATCAAAGCAAGCTGAGAAAGATGTTATCCCAAAGACACCCCACAGTCAGGGGGGTGACTAAATGGTCCCAAAAATGATTCACTCAACAAACATCACCCCACAAACCATCCCCAAAATAAAGAGGTCACCCAGCCACCTCCCTGGGGTGTGGCTTTGAGTTAACCATACAGAGATTTTTATCATGGCATGGTTGGGGTTGGAAGGGACCTAAAGCTCATCCCATCCCATGGCAGGGACACCTCCCACTGTCCCAGGTGGCTCCAAGCCCCTTCCAGCCTGGCCCTGGACACCTCCAGGGATGCAGGGGCAGCCACAGCTTCTCTGGGCTATGCCCTGGGTAACTCAAACCCTGCTGGGCTGTGGGAATTCATCCCTCACCATAATCATGGCTAAATGGAGCCCTGCTCTCCTTTAATTACAGCACACCCACAGAAGGGTTTCTCTCCTCTGCCCCAGTGTCACTCCTGTGGATATCCATCCCAGAATAATGCAGCTCCAGCAGCAGCTGTGAGGAAAAGCTCTGTGGGCTCTTTCTTCAGCAGAACAGAAAATCCACCCCGTGACTGTGTTTTGAGCAGGGAAGCTTGATGAGCTTGATGGCTCCTCAATCACCGTGAGAAAAATCAACAGCAATCAAAGTGCTCTGGTATTTCAAACCTTCAAGTGACCTTTCAAGAGGATTTCAGTTCGAAAATACAATATGAGGAAAAGATATGGATTTGGGAATTCATCTTATAGGCAAAGCCTTTGCTAAATGTCTCGTGCTAGAAATGTAGAATAAACAGCAGTGGGGATCAAAGGTAGGGGAGAAAAATGAAGGGAAAGGTGGGTGGGTGCCCAGCTGGTGACCTGGATCAACATATATATAATTATTTCTCTTCAATTCTGGGTGTTGGAAATGTTTTCAGAAGGAGAGCAATCCCAGTTAGACAAACTGGGAAAGACGAGGAGGACACAGGAAACCAAAGAAAAACTCTCACATGAAAAATAGTCCCACTCTAATGGCAAAGTCCCTGTGCAGGAAAAAGCAATGGAGAGCAGGAAAATAGAGAATTTTACTGGGAAAACCCTGGAGACTGAGGAGGAGGCTGCAAAGAAAGCCTGGCTCCATCCATCCCAGAATATGACAGCAGTTAATGCTTTCAAAGTGGAGAGACTTCTCATGGATGGGGCTTTTAATTGGGTTTTTGTGAGATTTTTCCCCCAACTAAAAGCTGAGGAAAAGTTGGTTATAAAAACCTCTGTGATTTTGGACAGAATGGAGAGAAAAAAAAACTCAGGTTAAAAAAAAATAAAAAATAATAATAATAATTATAAAGAACAGTGAAGACAAGAAAAGCTGCATTTGTACCTGGAGCTTAAAAATAGCAACTGAAGCAACACAAAGTGTGTGAGTTTGAATAAAAATACACAGCACAGAAGTGCTGAGTAATCCAGAGTGCTGCTTAATTTTCAAAAAGGGATCTTGATATCACAGGCATCTCAGAATGAGGATGGGATTAAGATACATCAGAGGAAAACATGAAAAAAAGAAAAAACCCAGTGTAAATTACCTAGAAATGACTGAAGACCAGGGTGACAAAGGAGCAGAGCCAAAAATCAGAGAAAATATAAATAAATAAAATACAGCAGTGCCTCCACATCTCCCTAAACTCATCCTAAATAAGCAGAAGTACTCTTGGAACTGATATTTTCCCAGAATGGCCCAGAAAAGGGAACTTTACTGCAAAATATTGACACTAAATAAGCTGGGAGTCATCAGCAAGTCAAAAAAAAAGTAATGGGGTAGAGATGCACTAAAATCACAAAATTCAGAAGAAGAAGAGGAGGAATGGGGAGATGTGAAGCTCCTGGGTAGGTACATGTACATTAAAATAGAGTTTTTCTGCACAAAGTGTAATTAAATCTTGAATCTCAGTGCCCATAATCAGGATAATGAAGTAACTGACAATCCACAAGAAAATTCTACCCTTCCCAAGGAGTAAATGGATCAATCCCTCCACTAAATGACTATTTTAACATGTATAAATTGCAAAAACCACGACAGTTCACAGCTGCAGCCCTCTTTGATGTATTTTTACAGAGGAATTCTCTGAATTAAAACAGAAATAAGTTTATTTAAGGCAAACCAACGTGCACTGAGCTGAGGAAGAGATCAGTGCTCTAAAATAAAAATGAGGCTGTTTATTGAAACACAAAGCAGCACTTTCAAGGCTTTTGCTCATCCCATGCTGCAGGAGAATATTCCAGAGGGCAGGGTCATAAGTTTCATACTCTTTATTGATGTTGGGAAGCAATGGCAGATTTATGGCACAGATTTGTCAGCAGCAGCAGCAGTGAGGTCACTGTGCCCCAGTAAAGAGAAAATGTTCATTTACCTGTAGCCCCACCCCAGTTAAACATTTCCTTTCCCAACTCTTTGGCTGGACAAAACATGTATTTACCTTATAAAGCTCTAATTCTGCATCTATATTCAGCTAATTGGAGGTTTGCTGTCATTAATTTAGATAATAGACATTCATCTCACACAAATAGCTTCTAGCAGCTTCTTTAATTTAACCTTTCCTTTAGCCTCCTTTTTTCACTGTCACACAACCAGCAATTGAGAGCTCACAAATGACCTCCTGTGCCACAGCCCTGCCATAACAATCAATGGGAGGAATTTCATAAAACAGATTAAATTCTACAGCGTTGGCTTTGATGAATTAGTAGAATTTGTTCTCTGCAGCTGCTCAGAGTTAATCTTTGATTTTTAGCTGAGTGTTGGAAAGACTAAACCAGGGAGATGTTGTCACCTCCATGGCTGAAGTGGAAATAGAGCCACAGCATCCACAGGAGCAAAACTTTTAAAGGTTTTTGCTTTTTCTCTCTCTTACCTCGCTGCTTAAAACAATGTCTGAGGAGGGACTTGCCATGACAAAGGATTTCTGTGTGAGTTTTGAGGTTATTACAATTATTCTGTAATGACTGCACCTCCCTGCCTGGTGTCACATCACAACAGAGCAGAGCTGAGGATCATTTCCCCACAAAGCTTCAAAGGTGGCAAAATGATGCCAAGGTAAGAAATGAGCTCCAGCACAGCAAATCACCCAGCATGTTTTGTTCAACACTAAATTATTATTCACCTTTTAAATTAAGGATTGCAAGGGAAATTCATTCCGAGCCTTTTCCATTTCCCTCATACTCACAATTTGGCTAATGAACCAAGAAAGCAATCAGTGAAACATCTCAATTTATAGCAGGTTGAGGTAATCTTTAGCCAGGGCACAGTTAAAACTCCTGCACTGTGGAGAGGAGACTTTTCATCTCCTGAAGCAGCTCAGGGGAGTTAATGAGCCCTCCTGACACAGAGCACAGCAATGGCACAATTTGTCATTCCTGGCTGCCCCCGGATCCCTGGAAGTGTCCAGATGGCTGGACAGGGCTTGGGACACTGGAAAATGTCCCTGCCATGGCAGGTTTGGAATGAGATGAGATTTAATGTCCCTTCCAACCCAAACCCTGGAGCACAGCAAAGATTTCCACAAGATAAGGAATTTTTTCCAGGTATTTATCCCACACAGCTCAGTTAAACTCTTCCACATCTGGGAGCAGTCCATCCAGGATTGCAGAGCACTCTGTGGTGGGCACTTCCCAGCACCTCAGGTTCTGAGGGATTTCATTGCTGTGGGCAGCACTTCATGGATGAGCCTGTGCTGATCCCTCTGTGCCATCCCAGTGGGAACAAGGGAGAAGCAGAAGTGGGAAGTGGAAGCTGCTGAGTGCCAGAGTTGGACACAATTCAGGAATTGCACATGGGTGCACTCAGATCACTACCAAAACACAAGGAATAATTTGCTCTACTCAAACATTCTTGAGCTGCAGTCTGTGGATCACTCAGGGAAGAAACCAGGAGTTGTGAGCAGCTTAATGCAAACAACTTCTCAGCACACAAAAAACAGGGAATAAGGAAAATGAGGCTGCACAGGGAGCAGGATGAATTATAGAAAATACAGTGGCAATATCAGAATCTAGTGAGGTGCTGCAGTATTTTGCCAAGTAATGATTTGTGTCTGTAAAATTTTAAAGGGACCTAAGCTGATGAGGTATATTTGTTATTTTAAGACTATGATAGATTCTCCTGTAGCAAGGATTTGGGCATGGGCAATAACCATGGGAAGGGTTTTGGTTTGTTTTTTTTGTTTTTTTAATTCAGTGCATCAATAACCCCAATTTGGCTAAAAAAAGAAATACTTAATTCAAATTCAACCAGAAGCTCCCCTGAGGCTCGGGCTCAATTGGATGCTGGGTGGTAAAAGTCAGCCTCTCCCTTTCCCTTAGAATAGCAAAGAAAAAGGAGAATGAACTTGACATTATTTACAGCAATGGTAATCTTGGGAGAAGCATGAGACTGGGTAATTGAGTCAGGAATAGGAGTGGAAGTCTCCTGTGACAGCCTGTAATCCTCAGAGCTCCAGTTAAGTGCAGCAGACTCGGATTCAAGTCATATTTTGAATGCCTGGATCAAACCTGGCCTCCAGACCTCTGGAGAGCTGCTTCTCACTGCAGCTTGGTCCTTCTGCTCTGACACAGAGAACATTAACCAGAAAACCACCCTGGTAATTCTGCACTTGATGCTGAAAATACTCCATGGAGAGCTGCATCAAAAATTCCATCCCTTAGCAACTGGGAGATTCCTGCTCGAAGCAGCCGTGGGGAAGAGGGGGCTCTGGGAATGTTAGAGGGTTCTGGGGGTGTGAAATTGTTGGCAATTATGTCTGATGGCTGGCTGCACATGTTTTTGCTGAATGTGTTCAGATTTACTGGAGAAATTGGCCTGGAGTATTTGCTGAATTCTGGGAGGCCTGATTAAAATAAACCGTGTTCAAGACACTTGTACTGCACGGAGACTCTGAGTCCAGGGAGAGCTCTGGACATGTCAGACACCAAAACAACAACAAATTAAAGAAAGGAACTGGCTCAGGAAATATTACTGCTGGTTCCTGAAAACAGGCTAAAATGCAGTTGCTACCTGAGGAGCACAAAGAGAAAGAACACGAGAAGCAATAAAGTGGAATTTGGACGTTCTCGCTGCAGATCCACCCAGGAAATGAGCACTGGTGATTAGGATTAAATCATTCCATGGTGTCCTGCCATGCTCATCCAGGCTGGAAGGGTTGGAAAGGCAGCCCAGGATGAGAGAAACACCCCTTGCTCACCCTTCCCACAGCTGCCAGACCCAGGGCAAGGCTCCTTTACCAGCCTGGAAACGCAGGTGGCAGCACAGGTTTCCTTGCAGCTCAGTTTGGGTTTCTCCCCTCTGGAGCTCTCCGACCTTTCTGCTCCCCAGGCTGGACAGGCACCAGGAAGGAGCCACCAAAACAGCTCTTTCACTCCTCACAAACCCCACATCCAGCCCTCCTCCCTCAGAGGCTTCCACGAGTCTTCCCAGAGCAGTGCATTTCATCAGGCAGAGGGAACGGCAGTTTAGGAGTGGGACTGTTCCCAACCTGGCACCGTGGGAATCACAGAATCCTCAACGGTTTGGATTGGAAAGGACCTTAAAGACCACCTCATCCCCTTAAAGACCAGCTCATTCCCTTAAAGACCAGCTCATCCCCTCAAAGACCAGCTCATCCCCTCAAAGACCCCTCCCCAGCCCAGTGGTGCAGGAGCTGTGATCCTGCCCCTCTGCCCTCCCTGCTCCCAGGGCCAGCCCCACAGGGGGACAGAGCAGCAGCAGCCAGGGTGGGGGCCCTTCTCACAGCCCCCAGCAGGACAAGATCCCCTGGATCCACGGGAGAGGCTCAGAGATCCATTCCCAAGCCCTTTCCTCTTCCCCCCTGCAGAAGAACAGGGCCTGCAGTGGTGTTTGGCTCCCTCACCCTCCTCCCGCGAAGCGAGGCAGCCCTCAGCTCCCAGCAGAGAGGAGAGCAAGGCAGCTCTTTCTGAGCACTCAGCTGCTGGGGGAGGTTTTTCTGCTGCCCAGGGAGGGTTTGGCTCTGAGCAGGGCACAAATTGCCACCAACCACCACACACAGGAGCCAGACACAGACCCCAGGCCAAACTCCTGCTCTCCTGCCTGCACAAGATGCACAAGGGAGATGGAACCTTTCTTAATGATCTCCTGGTGCCACTGTGACAACAGGAGTGCGGCTGTCTCAGGGGTGGCTCCCCAGGCCACAGCTGAATTTTGTGTATAAGACAAAGCCTCAGCTCTTTGGATGAGGAACAGGTCATTTTCCCAAACATAAAAACACTTTGAGCACAGAATCATCTTTCTGCTACTTTACCCTTAAACTTCAGGTTGATCTGTGGTTCTACAGGGTTTATAGGTAATATCATGAGTTTCCTTTTAAAGAGTTTTATTTTACAGCTAAATTGTTGGCTTGTATTCCAAAACCTCAGCTATGAGGTTCCACAGATTTTGGGGGAGCTCTGCAGGATTGATGTGCTCAATTTCTGCCTCTCAGACTCTCCTATTTGCTTTTTTTTCAGTCATCCTGCTACAAGGCACTTCTCCAAGAAGGTGATTTTCCTTCCTGTTCACCATATCTCTGGCAGAAAATGCATTTTAGTGAACTAATTAAATAGAGCTGGATTGTACATCAAATATCAGTAATAATATCAGGCACTAACGCTCTGTCTGCTGTGAGAACAGGTTGCAATACACATTGTACCTGTAATACATCACTGGGATAATGATTTGATGCATCTGTGCTGTTAAATCCTCCCTTGGCACAGTGACCAGCAAGCAAAAGACTCTGGAAAATATTTATGGAGAGAGGATTCTGTAATGGTGAAGGGAAGGATCCTCCTCCATGTACTGCCCTTCCCTGGATTTATCCTCCCAGCCACATTCCCAGAGCTTGTGTGAGGCTGGATCCCCACCTTTTCTGACCCTCCAGAGTATGAGCAACTCTGTATTCTACTGATTAATTATTCTTAATTAAACTCCTGTTTAATTAAAACCTGGTGTATCCCAGAAAAACCTGAGCTAAACCAGCTTATGTTTTTAAATATGCTTTTTTCCCCCTCTCCCAAAGGATTCCAGAGTCCTTCACAAGCTACAACCACAGAATGATTAAAATTAAAGCCTTTCTTGGGTTCAGTTCTAATTCTGTGGGAGTTAATTTAATTGAGTTGAAGACATATTGATAACTTGCCCTCACTTCCCATTTCTGTGGAATAAAAAGAGGGAGAGCTTAGCTAAGCAAAACAGTGTCCCCTGGGAGAGGAAATTCCTGAGATGCTCAAAATGCAGCACCTGTAGCCAGTGCTTCTTCTCAAGTGCAGAGATGTAAAAAAAGGACATTTTTTTGGTGAACAAAGTTCCCAGAGCTCTTTTGGAGAATGCTAAAGCTAATCCCTTCTTCCTCAAGCTGTGATCTCCCCCAGATGCAGGACACTGACAGCTCTCAAGGACCCACTCATCCTCTAAAGTCCAGAATTCCTCAAAAACAGCCAGGAAAAGATGCAAAAAGTATCAAATCTAATAACAAAAATATAAACTATAATAATGGACTCCCATAAATTGTCACTGCCCAGGATCACTTGGGCACTGGGGATGGAAACACAAGGCTCACATCCATTCTCCATTCCTATTTTCAGCCAAAGGTTAAAGAACAGTGAAACAAACTCAGCAGTCAGAGAAAATACATATTAGCATTTAGATTAACAGTTATTATCTCCATTTCCCATCAGCAGACAACAGTGAAATACGTGATGATGGCTTCAGATATTTTTTCAGAAAGGTTAAGGGGTCCCTGGATTCAAAAGGGCTGGGAAAGAGTGGCCTGGGAGATAAATGGCCTGGCCCTGGCAAGTGCTGTGCATCCTCAATACATCTGGACCCTGGCTGGAATTAAAATTCATATTGCAGCAGCAATTAAAAGACAGAAGTAGGTCAGGAGCTGTTGTTCAAGGCAATGTGCAGGCAGGGAAGAAAGGGAAAAACCCGAAGCAAGCAGCGTTTGCCTGCAAAAAAATCAGGATAAGGTAACAAGGAAAGGTAAAACAGGGAAAGGAGAGTTTGGGAGGTTTAGTTCTGGGCTCAGCAGGCAAAGGCTGCTCCCCCTGGGCAGAGCTCAGGCTGCACAATGACACCAACTCTTATTTTACACAGATTGGGTGTTTTGTTGTACAAGGAAAGGGCTGTCCAAGAGACCCTCCCTGGTGTCACCCTCTGTGACAATGCCCATTGTGGGGACCACAACCAGCTGCAGGTGCAGGAAATGGGAATAAACCCACACAGCTCTTTCAGAAACTGAGGAATTGGGTGCATCAGCTGCAGGCTGCACAGTGATGCCATTGCCCAGGGGAGGGGTTTCATGGGCACTCAGGTTTAGTCCCTCAGCCACAGGAGCAAGAAGAAAGCTGAGCAAGAGTGAGCAAAGTGAGAGGCACAGGCAGCCACCTGATGCTGAGTAAACCTTGCTCTCACTATAATCTGTTCACCAAAACTACATCCAAACAATGTTCTCTCCCTCTGTAAGGATTTACAGGGGAACTTTGTCTGTTAAAGGTTGATTTTATCCAGAAAGAGAATTTAAAAGCCATTTGAAATGCTCCAAAGAGCAGCAGTTGGTTTCAGAAGAGGCAGAAGGGCTGAAGAGAGAAGCTCTCCATGTGTGGCCCTGCCTCCCATGGGAATTTCTGAGCCAAGCCCTGCCTGGTTTCTCCCCACCCTGCCCAGCCTCCCAAATCCCTTTGCCATGTTTGCAGCTCCAGGTGGCACCAGGAATCCCGAGCAACAGAGGCAGAACACTGAATGCAAACAATTGAACCCAAACAGATTTGAAACCCAGCTCCAGAGGAGTCCCAGAGCACCCACAGGGGCTGCGGCCACAGTTACCTTCTGCTGCTAAAACACTTCCTTTTTTCCACATGTTTACCCTGGCTCATCCCACAGGCACAAGGGAAAACATATATGGATATATTCTCTTCACTCCATTCTCCTTTTTCTTCCAAAAAACAGCCGAAATAATTGGCAATAGATAATTTTGTCACTGCCTGTTGTGTGCTGTCTGCACTGTTCTGTCTCTGCCCCTCAAACCCTGCACTGATGGGCTTGAATCACCAGGAAAGGTTTCTATCCCTCATTCCACCTCCTGCCATGGGCAGAAAAGACATTTTGAGTCGTTTGTGCTACAACCCCATGCAGGATCCTAATAATTAATAATGAGGATACAGCACAGAGAGAGAGCTGGTTGTACCCTGCAGGGAGGGGAGGGAAGAGCCCATTTTCACAGGGAATATTCTCCATGGGCTTTGCCCAGCTCTTCCCAGGGGATCGGCAGGATTGAGGTGTTACAGCATGGCCCAATTAACGCGGTGATTAAGCACAGCACC
Source organism: Notiomystis cincta (assembly GCA_013398075.1). Lineage (NCBI taxonomy): Eukaryota > Metazoa > Chordata > Aves > Passeriformes > Notiomystidae > Notiomystis > Notiomystis cincta. Next base: position 6,989 of record VZRX01015531.1, on the reverse strand, counting down.
GATGGCAATCTGGGACCATACCCAGAGAGGGGCTGAGGCTGTCTAGAGCTGGCACTCCCTCCCAGGGATGCAGAGATGTCTCGGGACACGGGAGCAGCGCTGGGTGGGAGAAGAACACCCTGGGAAACGTCCTGGGGGGACATCGGGGCTGGGCCGCGAGGAGTCGGGAACTCTGCTGCTCCCAGGCTGGGATTTACAGCAAAGGAGCCCACGGAGCACAGGGGAAAGGAAAGTTCTTCTGTTTGAGAATGTTCATTGCACTTTCATCTGTCTGTAGTCTGTTGAGTAGGACAGGGACACTCACAGCAGCTCAGCTTTCCCACTTAAAATCACGGGATCACCAAATAACTGAGGTTGGAAAAGACTTCCAAGACCATCAAGTCCAACCTTTGACCAAATACCATGAGATAATGAGAGACATGAGAATGACACATCCATAATCACAGAAAACACCTTTTCCACACACAATTCGCACAAAACCCCCAAACCCAGCTGCCCAACACTGTTGCTCACACAATTGTTATATCGAACAGGCTGAGCCATTCCAGAGCACATTTTGGCCAAGTTTAAAAAATCTTTGCAATAAACTTGCTTGAACAGCCACCTCTAAAATTCCCAAAAGGTAATAAAAACTAAAATAGGCACTTGACCTGTGCCCAATGCCAGAAGGAGATCCTCAAATAATAATAGGTGCATGTGTGGTTTGGGCTTTTATAAACATAATTCAATAAAGAAGAACAGATACGAAAAAATGAACCTTTGTAACTTATAAACTTCAAATTAACGTGCAACCAATACTTGTGGGGTTCAGGAACTGACTCCATGGGACAGAAAAAAACTTCCCTGGGGAGGATTAATGCTCCTGCTGGACTCTGCATGGAGTAAGAGAAGGGAAATGCTGCCCAGAGCCCCTCCAGCCCATGGCACTGGGGTAGTTTTGGGGCTTCCAGCTCTCTGCTGCCCACAGAACCTCAGCAATGAGCTCCTTCTGTGGCACATCTCTGTGCAAATAAATCTGAGAACCTTCCCAACCTCGTCTGGAAACACAAACCACCCCAGTGTACGAAAGGTGATGGAAGAAAATCAGCTCGTTGGAAGAAAATCAGCTCGTTCTTGACACCTCAGTGCAACAACAAAGAGCCAGCAGAGACTTGATGCCAACCTCACTTAAGAGTAAGTTTTTAATACTCCCAGGAATCATCATCCAGAGGATTTTTACTTTGAATTTTTCTGCTTTGGGCCCTTTCTGGCTGCACAGAAGAGAATTTCCCCCCTCCCCAAGAAGCATCTCAGCAGAGCAGGTAACTGAGCTCCACCCCAGCACTGCTGGCAGCAGCACAAGCACAGAGCACCAGGAGCAGTTCATGAACTATTTATACTTCACAACCCCATCCTGCTGAAAGCTTTTAAGTAATTAGTTTTCCTCATTAACAGATGCACTGCCTGGGGAAGGGCACACAGGTGCTCCCAAGCCCCATTCTGGATTACAGGGCAGCACCACACGGGCTGGGAGGGCAAAGCTCAGAAATGCTGAGCTGGGCTGGTGAAAAGGGCAACAAACCCACCACATTTATATAAAAATGTGTCATTCTAGCAAGATCACAGAACATAACAGCAATAAAATTACTCCCAGGACATTACCACAATCCCCTTTTATTTAAATCAGAGGTATGATATTTATCAACATCACTTTTAGGGAGACACAAATCTACTTTAAAGGATATCAGGAGGGGTTTTTTTCTGCTAAAGTTACATCCTATCCTTAAAAAAAGAGCAAATTTTATACATCCCACAGACCAAAAAGTGATTTGCAAACACAGGGAAGAGGGTGAGCCAATAAAACACCTTGGATTTGTACCTTCTCCCTGCCACATCTCATCCATTATCCCATTTTTCTCTTTCATACTTCCAGAGGCAAAACGGACATCAGGTAAAGCCTAATTTAATATTATCACTAATGCATTCAAACACATCACCAAGAGCTGAAATTGCACTGCAGAAAAACCCAGGTAAAGCATTGTTATCTCCTTGGAAAAGCTGGGCCTGGTGCTCCAGCACCCCCTGATACCTTTTGAAAGCCCCAGGATTACTTTCCCTGAATAAGGATTACTCCCTCGATTAAGGAGTGCAGGATTACATCCATTCTTTGCATATCTCCTGTTGTTTACATATCCCTATTTTCACCTCTTGGTTTTTTGTTGTTTTGTTGGTTTTTTTTTTCCTTTTTAAACACAGGGCATTTAATTACTGTTAGCACCAGATATTATTGTGCTGGACTTTTATCCCTTCAAAATTTGGCTGGGTTTTGGATGCCAAATAAGAAATGCTTTTGTGATCCAAACAAAGGAAATAATGCAGAAGCAGCAGAATCTGGACTATGCAATTAAAAACAAATAAAAAGAGAGGGAGCTTGTTATCCACAATCAAGACTTATTCAGGATTCAGCTCACATCCCTGCTCCTACCCATGGCCTCTGCTCTTGGGAGCTGATTGGGTTTGTATCAATTTTTTAGCTGTGCCAAGGACTGAGTTACCTGAGAACTCCCTGGCACTGCTGACAGGATCACTCCTGGAAAATAACAGCAGTTGAAACAAATGTTATAGGTAGCTTTGCTGTTAATGATTAATAAATTAAAACACTTTGATGTTTTTTGCCTTGTAAAAGAAGGGCGAGAGCTGCTTTAGTTTATCACTGCCATGTGCTTTACATACAGAATATATCTGCTTCCTATCCTTAGGAAAACTACTTTTCCACTACTTTATGGTAAAATAGAACATTTAATGCAGAGTAAGAACTTAATGCAGAGTAAGAGTTTAATGCAGGTCTCAGGTCGTGCTTTCAATGAGAAATGACTGAATTACAAGTTAAACTTCCAACAGGGAACCAACTTTTTTTTAATGGAAAATAAAACCCCTTTCAGGTTCTCGCATTTGATACTGAATTCCATTAGTCTCAGTTTAGGGAAAAACATAAACGAGACATAAATATCTTTAGTGTTAGTGTGCCACGGGGGGTTGAAAATTCAGATACCACCAGGAACCACCAGTGCCAGTTCTGGAGGTGCTGTTTACATATTTCCAAGACTTAAAAACAAAGGTCTTCCCTGCCTTTTCAGGCTCTCTTTAAGTCCCTTTAAACCAAGAGAAGGCGGACTATTTTCAGTAAGCCCGGCCGCGCATCGTCACTACCGCACAGCGAAAGGAGGTCACGGCGCGCTCAGAAAAGCCCCGAAGTTGCCCAAACTCACCCGAAAGCGCCGTTCCCCTCCAGACAGGGCAGGGCAGGGTCCAGCACAGGCGGGGGACAAAGGGCTGGGAGTCCCTGCTGTCCTCGGGGCCCGGCGGGAGGAGCGGAGCCGCCGCCCGGAGCATCCCCGGCGCTGCGCGGGGAGCGCTGCCCGGCCGGGCC
>VZRX01015523.1:0-10248 GCA_013398075.1 Notiomystis cincta | reverse complement strand
GGGGACATCAGTGGGACATCAAAAGGACATCAAAGGGACATCTACCAACATCACATGAGCATCACATGACATCCCCTGCCCCTCCCCTGCCCCTCCCCTGCCCCTCCTGTGCCCACCTGCCCTCAGGTGCCCCCTCTGGCACAGTTGGAGCCCTCTGGGCTGGGAGCTTTGTTTATTGAAAATAAAAACACACACTGCTTAAAATGCTGTGCAAAGGTGAGGCTGGGGCCGGGCATAAATCACCTTTGAGCAGCACCTCTGCCCTGCAGGAAGCACTCAGAGCCAGAGGAGCTGCAGGAGAAAGAGGAGAGGCTTTCCAGAGCACCACAGAGCACTCAGGGCTTCACTCCCTGGGCTCCTCTGACACAAATTATTGAATCCATTCTTCACCCCAGCCGTGGCTGAGGCGACCTTCAGAGCCCTGGCTGCAAACAAAACCTGAGACACACTTGGCAAAAGAAGTGAAAAGGAAAGGGGGGGTGGAAGGGAAATTAGAAATGTGGAAATGTAATAACTTTCCATTATGCAAATTTGATTTAATCAGAGATGAAGTTGAAGTGCAATAAAAACATACTTTCATTAAGTTTATGACTTTCAGGCTCCATAATCCCCCAGAAATGTCAATTATAACGTTCCCATAGTGATCCATGGCTACAACATCCAAGGGATCCATTTTCCCACCAGGAAGGGCACACTGAAGATGGGCCAGGGCCTGGTTTCTCAGCTCCTCAAACTGCTGAGGACCAGTGACAAAGGTCTTTTTTCAGCTTGGATGAGTCTTAAAAGCTAAACCCAGTTCAACTCCTCTAGGACTGATGGGATCACCCTTCTGGCCGTGGTGGGTGTACCAGGCATGGATTTCAACCCTTGCTGCTCAGGTCTGCTGTGGTTGTGCAGCCTGAAAGGAGCAGCCCAGGAGGGGCCGTGCTGTGGTGAGGTGTGGGCAGAGCAGGGGGTGCTCGAGCTCCAAACCTGGCCCCAGGACCTGAAAGGGGCTGTGCGGAAACTGGAGAGGGGCTGGAGGAATTGCTTCAGACCAAAAGAAGGGAAATCCAGGTTGGATATCAGGGAGAAATTCCTACACAGGGTGCCCAGAGCAGCTGTGGCTGCCCCTGGATCCCTGGAATGTCCAAGGCCAGGCTGGACAGGGCTTGGAGCAGCCTGGGACAGTGGGAGGTGTCCCTGCCATGGCAGGGGTGGCACTGGGTGGGATTTAATGTCCCTTCCAAGCCAACTTGTCCTGGGATTCCTGGACTCTCTGGGCACTGCCCTGTGGCAGGAGTTGCTCCTCCATGGCTGCATTTCCCCAGCCTTTGCAAATGTGCAGACACAGGAGCAGGGCATTGTCTGCTGGATTAGGGCCTTGATATTCCTAATCACAGCCTGCCTCATCCTCTTGGAGTGCTCAGAGCCCTATTCAGTGGCATTCAGTGGCTTCTCTGGGTGCTATTTCAGATGCAGAATAATTAGCACCATGCAGGAAAAGCAACAAAGCCATGAATGGTATTTAGAGACAATTATCCCACCGAACCATTCCTTACTATTATAAATGGAGCTTATTAGCACTAAATTGTTTCCATAGGAAGCAGCATCAGCAATAAAAAGAATGGCTGCAGGCTGGCTCTGCAGCACAAAGGAGCTGCCTGTCTCCTCCTGGCTGCAGGGACAAACCCACAGGCCTGGCATGGCTTGGGGAGCATCAGCTTGGCACTGCCACCCCCTGCCCCAGCCCTGGCACGGGGCAGGAGCTGCTCCCTGTGCTGGGCAGGGCTGGCAGCACTGGAGTCAACTGGTCTGCAGTGGGGATGGGGAGCTGGGCCTGCTCACCTGGGGAAGGGAAGGCTCAGGGTCACTTCAGAGCCCTTTTCAGGAGCTCCAAGAGATCTGGATTTGGGATAAAGCCCTGGAGTGGCAGGACAAGGAGTGATGGGTCCAGCAGAAAGAGGGGGAATTTAGGTTGGATATGTGGAAGGAATTCCTCTCTGTGAGGGTGGGCAGGCCCTGGCACAGGGTGCCCAGAGGAGCTGTGGCTGCCCCTGGATCCCTGGCAGTGCCCAGGCCAGGCTGGACAGGGCTTGGCTCAGCCTGGGACAGTGGAAGGTGTCCCAGGTGCATCCCCTCCTTCCTCGGCTCCCCAAGGTTTGGGGTTCCCTGCCCTGCACTGAGACTTTTCCCTGCCACCCCCAGTCCTCCCACTGGGATGTGCGGAGTGCCCAGGGCTGCTCTGCTCTGGTGCCTGCAGCACTCAGGGCCGTTCCTGAGTGACAATTTTGGGCCCTTTCCCTGGCAGCTCAGGGGCTGCAGCCCAGAGTCCCCTGCTGTGGCCGCCGCCTGACCGAGCTCACGGATCAGCAGCTTCCTCCAGGGAATTCTTTGCTCCATCAGCTGCACATTAACATTTGCCATCCCTGCAAGCTTTGCAGATGAAGAAACATCTCTGGGAAGGGGCAGAGGGAGCCAAGCCAATTACTGGTGCCTCAGTGAGTGAAGGGGAAGGAGCTCCACGGGCGGCCGAGGCTCCCCCAGCGATGGAGCAGAGCCCTCATGAGCAGCACAGAATTAATTAGCGCTAAAGAGCAGCAGCCAGAGACACTCCAGGAGTAAATGTCACTTCCAAAGTAGGGCAGGAGGTAACTGTGGACTAATTATTCCCATCTACCCTGCAGGAAAAGGACAGGGCTGCCAGTGCAGCCTGCTGTGGGCACCCCAGGCGAGGCCACCAGGGGTTAACGGGGACTTCCCTCGCTGTCTGATACTGCACACGGGTAAAGAGAGCTGCATCCCAGGACTCAGAGCTGCACCCCAGCACTCAGAGCTGCATCCCAGGACTCAGAGCTGCATCCCAGTACTCAGAGCTGCATCCCAGGACTCAGAGCTGCATCCCAGGAGCCAGAGCTGCATCCCAGGACTCAGAGCTGCATCCCAGGAGCCAGAGCTGCATCCCAGGACTCAGAGCTGCACCCCAGGAGCCAGAGCTTCATCCCAGCAGCCAGAGCTGCATCCCAGGACTCAGAGCTGCATCCCAGGAGCCAGAGCTGCATCCCAGCAGCCAGAGCTGCATCCCAGGACTCAGAGCTGCATCCCAGGAGCCAGAGCTGCATCCCAGCACTCAGAGCTGCATCCCAGGACTCAGAGCTGCATCCCAGGAGCCAGAGCTGCATCCCAGGACTCAGAGCTGCATCCCAGGAGCCAGAGCTGCATCCCAGCACTCAGAGCTGCATCCCAGGAGCCAGAGCTGCATCCCAGCACTCAGAGCTGCTGCCAGCCCCGGAGCTGTGCCAGGCTGGGGGTGCTGTGGGAGTGCAGCCCAGCAGGGGCTCTGTGGCACAGATAAACCATGGATAGACCATGGATAAACCATGAATAAACCATAAAAAACCATGGATAAACCATAATGAAACCATAATGAAGCCATAGGAAAACCATGGATAAACCATAATAAATCACAGATAAACCATAGAAAAATCATAAATAAACCATAGATAAACCACAGATACCCACAGATAAATCATAAGCCATAAATAAACCATAGATAACCACAAATAAACCATAAATAAACCATAAATAAACCATAGATTAATCATGAATAAAGCATAAATAAACTAGAGAAGAACTATAGATAAACCATAGATAACCATAGATAAATCATAGATAAACCACAAATAAACCAGAGATAACCACAGATAAACCACAGATAAATCATATATAAACCATAATAAATAAACCATACATAAGACAGAGATAAACAATTAAAAAGCCATAGGTAAACCACAGATAAATCATAGAGAAACCAGGGATAAATCATAGATAAATCATAGTTAAATCACAATTTTCTGCTGAGGAATTATGTGCCAGATGCCTTCTCAGGGGATGATGTGATTCCAATACCTGTTTTCACTTTTCAGAACAGAAATTCCGTTTTCCCCCGGGCTCACAGGAGAATATTTGACCTATATCAGATGATTTCATTTCTTTATTCAGTCAGAAATGCTTCAAATGGATCAAATTAATTCCGAATCCTGTCAAACAGAATTCCTCTGCTGCTCGGTGCCTGACAGGAGCTGCTCTGCTCTGAGTCCCCAGCTCCTCCTCTGAGGATACTCTGGGCTCTTCAGGAGAAAGGGAAAAGCTTTGCAGCCTCCACGAAACCGGAATTTCCCTGCAGCCAGTGGGGTGGTAAAGGTGACAAGGCAAGGGTGGCATTGCCCAGCTTCAGGAGTGCCACCATCATCGTGTGGCAGAGGCTGCTCTGGCACTGTCAGAGCCCTGACTGGGGATAATTAATGGTCCAGAAAAGAACCAGGAGGTTTTCCTGGGTGTGGGTATCACTGGGAGCCAACACAAGGAATTTCAGGCTTAGGAAGGGGTTGTAAAATAGAATTAGAATTGGAATTAGAATTAGAATTAGAATTAGAATTAGAATTAGAATTAGAATTAGAATTAGAATTAGAATTAGAATTAGAACTATAATAGAACTAGAACTAGAATTATAATTAGAACTAGAACTAGAATTAGAATTAGAATTAGAATTAGAATTAGAATTAGAATTAGAATTAGAATTAGAATTAGAATTAGAATTAGAATAGAATAGAATTAGAACTAGACTTAGAACTGGAGCTGTAATCTTTCCCAGTGTGGAGTTCTCAAAGTGCTCAAACTCTTTCTCCTGTGAAGGTCTTGGGTCAAATCTCCCAGGAACTGGTGAAAATGCAGCTTTTACTTCCTCCTGTTTGAGAGGCTGAGAAAGCAGCTGGGCCACAGGACCCCAAACCCTGGGGGGCTGTGGGAGGGGGATTTGGGCTGTCCCCTGAGCCCCCCAGGCTGGGTTTGGATCCTCCACTCAAACTCTGGCACTCAGAGCCACCAGGGAGCAGCTGAACCTCTGCAGGTTCCTCTGGGACCCTTCTCGCTCTGGCTGGGGAGGGGAAGGGAGCCCCCTCTCCTGCCACGCCCGGAGCCGCTGTGTGGAGCACACCCCGCGCAGCTGGGCAGGGTCCCAGCACACCCAGCAGCTCAGCAGGGTCGGGCTTTTGTGTCACAGCCACGTTCAGCCCCTGGATTTGCTCTGCCAAGTCAAACTTTGCTGCTGTGGGCGCCCTGTGCCTTCCACACAGCTGGAATTTGCTGCAGTGAGAGACCTGAGACCCTCGGGGTCCTGCACCCCCCCTTTGCAAACTGGTCCTTGAAGCTCCAGGGGGAATTTCAGGGTGTCAGAGCCCCCCCTGATGAGTTCCAGGATTTCCTGGGTTTGCTTTACAGAGATGGAGGGAGCAGCATCCAGGTGGGGTTTTTTGTTGGTTTTTTTTTCTGTTTGATTTTATGTCACTGTGTCAGGAACTGATCCCAGCTGAATTCTAATCAAACACAAACGAGGGTGTCTAGACAGGGGTTTGCAGAGCTGAACAACACAACTCCACCTCCTCAGTGTTGCTTTGAGCACAGAGCCACGAGGAAGGACAGGCACAAACTGTCCCTTTCCAGCAGGAAAACTCCTGGGGAGCAGCAGAACCTCGGGAAAGGAGACTGGAGGGACAGCAGGACTTGTTTCCCTTCAGGGTCTCACATTCCTCAGGGGGACTTCGTGTCCTGGCCCCTGATGTGGCCCCTGCCCATCCCTGCTCCAAGGAGGACACAGCTCCCTGCTTCCCTCCTGCCTCACACGTGGAGGGAGGGGACAGAGCCTAGGCAAGCAAAGAAATAAAACCCTCACACATTTAACAGAGTAAAACCAGCCTTGGCTGCCAGAGGAGCCTGCTAATTAGCTTAACGAGATTTCTTGGAATGAGAAAATATTACTTATTTCATTAGCTGCATGATAATTGTGCCTCGGAATGAATCGAGAGATGGATCTGAGAATTAAGATGTGAAAAATACAAAATAACCACTGCCAGGAAAGGGCTTGAAGCCAGCCCCCAGGTTTGGTTTAATTCCCAGGAATTTTGTGGGCAAGGAATGGCACAGAGCACCTGGAATGGGCTGAATCCTTGACAAGTGTGGGGAGCTGCACCAAGGGGTCCTGCTGGGCCCTGAGCAGAGCCTGGGTGACCAAAATCTGGGAGCAGTGGGAGCAGAATTCCTGGGATTTGCAGCAGCTCTGGTGAGCACAGAGCTGAGGACACACCTGGGGCAGGGCTGTCCCAACAGAGCCCTTGGCACCTGACACTCCAGAGGGGTGTCCAGAGGGTCAGACCCCCCATGGGTGGATTTGTGGAGATGGGATCAGTTTTTGGACCCCAGAGAGCTGCCAGGTGTGGGGTGCAGCTGTGGAGCCAGCAGAGTGTGTGGATAACAGGAGAATTCCAGCAGGAATAACAGGTCTGTGGGCTGGATAATCCCTTGGCAATAACTGGGATCTGCCAGAGCCCCCCTGCCCTGGCCCAGGGAAGGCTGGGGTGGCCTGGAGAAGAGCTGGGTCCTGTTTGGCTCAGCTCACAGGAGGCCAAGAGCAGGCAGAGTTTTCTTCTGGAGCTGATTCCAACCTGGGCACCACGGGGGAGTTGTCTGCAGTATTTTCCAAGTCCTTTATTTTGCTGGGAAGCAGAGAAATGGATTTTCAAGCAATCCCTCCTTTCACCTGCTGGTTCTTTGCTGGTAACATGTATTTAATTCCAGAGCAGCGTGTTCCCACAGTGGCTGGAAGGTAAATGAGAAACTTTTGCTATTCAGAAGGAAAAAATAAAATGTCTTTCACAGCTGCTGCCTATTCTTACGATTGTGGCTGCTCCAAACAAGTTTGCTTGCAATGTGAAATAAATGTCCTCATTTATAATCCTTGGAAATCACAAAGGAGAAGGTGAAGGCTCCCTAGGAAAGAGAGTTCAGGAATGAGAGGAACAGCAATTTACAGAGAGCAGGGACTGAGCTGCTTTGGGATGGGTTTGTGCTGGGGAAGTGCAAATGGCCCTAACTGGGACATCTCAGGGAGGGCACGACCCTGGACATTCCCTCTGACCCCATCCAAAGGATGCCAGCAGGGATGGGGGAAGGGAGGGCTCTGAAAGATCATTTTTGGACCTATTGTCTCAAAGGGAAAGCATCAGCATTGAAAACTGGGGTGAAAAGTCACATTTAAGCTCCAGGTCCCTCCCATGGCTGTGACACTAAAGGCAGCACTGCTGAGCAGGGGGACAGTTTGGGATGGCCCAGTGCTGTGTCAGCTCTTCCCTGCCCTTCCCAGGAGTGCTCCAGGGGGCTGGCAGTGCCCACAGGGACACCCCAGGGCCTCTGGTGCTGTAGCTGCAGCAAGAGCCACAGCAATTCCTGCTCAAACTTTCCCCTGTTCTCCTGTGAACGGAACATTTTTAATTAACACACAATTTCAAAGGCTGCAAGACTTCCTAAATCAATGCAAATTCAGTGTTTGTACAGGAGGAGGAGGGAGGATTTCAGAGCCCACTCTGTGAGGAGTGAATATCATCTCATGGCTGGTTCAGAGCACAGATGTCTGCTCAGGAATGGATTTGTGGCCATCAAACGTTGCCTTTGATGCTGTCAGACAGCTTTGCTGTGTTTGATCCTGATTACCCTGAGCATCCCACCCTGGGCTGGGCTGTAATGAGATGGGAAGGGATCCCAGCAATTCATTCCACACAGAGATTGTCCTGGGCAGGGGTTCTGGGGATGGAGTCTCAGCCCAGCCAGGTTTCAGGCCACAAACATTGGTGTTTCAGCTGCTGGGCTCTGGAATCCTGCTGGAACCCTTGGATCCCCACTCCTGGGCCTGCTCCATGTGCCCCTGCCTGCCAGGGTGGGGCAACTGGACCTCCAGGAATCCCTAAAATGAGCAGAGGAGAGAATGAGATGAGCGTTCATTGCACTGTCCCCAGACACAGGGGAAACCACTGGGATTGTTCTTCCTGCTTTTCCTTCTCCTCCTCCTCCTCCTCCTCCCATGGTTTTCCAGCATGTCCCAGTCAGACCTTGCCCAAAATTTAGGAATATGCAGTTCCCTACAGGTGAGCAGTTCTGGGTGTCTGGAACTGCATAAAAGCAGCATTGAAGATGTTTAATTTTTTTCATCCCTGGTTCTCCACGAGAGAGAAAATACAGAAAGCAAAGTCCTCCTCCTCAGTCTCAGATGAAGGGATGTATTATCCTTTAAAAGTCCCAGATTTAATGATCCTCCTTTGTCTGCACCTCTTTGGCTCATCACAATATTGTCATTTATATTTATGAGATTAGAGAGAGATTTAACATGTTATGAACTTCCCAAATCCTCGGATTAAAAAAAGAAAAAAAAAAGGAAAAAAAAAAAAGAAAGGAAAAAAAAGAAAGAAAAAAAAAGAAAGAAAAAAAATAGAAAAGGAAGAGCTCTTTATTTTGCATTTATGAACAAAACAAACCAAGCCAAATATCGAGGTGGGGGCAAGAAGAGCAAGCCCTGGTGGGTAAAGAAATCCCATCACTCCCAAAAGTTGTCCTGCCAAGCCTGGACCTTGCTCATCCTTTTTCTTCTGTGGCTGCAACAGCTCCAGAGCTGCAGCTCCTTATCCTGGGCCCAGCAGTCCCTTCCCAGCCATGGCCCTGTCAAGGACATCTCCACCATCCTCCTGCCAGGCCCCACATCCTGCAGTCCCTGCTCACGGCCTCTGGGCTCGGCAACAGCCCCGTTTCTGGGTCAGAACCTGTGGAAATCAGCATCTTCCCAGGCAAGGCTTTGAAAACTCTCTCCAGCCAGGAGGGACTGACCTTCCAGAGCAGAACAAGCCTCCCTGAAGCTGCCAGGAGAGCATTTTGTTCTCACAGAGGGCTCTGGGCTGCCTTTTCTCCTTCCCCTACTTTAATTATCTCCCTTGCCTTGAGATGACAGCCACACTTGGAAGACAAAACCAGAAAAGAACATTTTTAGGCAAAGCACAAAAGAAAACGCAGGGAAGAGGTGCAGAGCAAGCCAGACCCTGCTGAGGTTCTCCAGCCCTTCCTGGAAGGGAGCAAGGAGCCTGTGTGTGACTGGGAATATTCCTTCTCTCCACGGGCACATGGACAGTGCTGTCCTCACTGTGGTGGCTCCACGGGACACGTGGCCCTGCCACACTGACAGCTCTGTTTTGCTCCCTCTCCGAGATGATTTTGCAGCCAGGAAAATAAAATAAAAAAATAAAAAATTAAAAGTGTTAAGATGCAAAAGCAAGAAAATTGTGTCAATGGTGCCTGGCTGTGGCCCAAGCCCAGGCACACAGCAGGCGTGGGAGCTCCCTTGGATGTTGTTGCTTGATGAACGCCCACTTGAAGCGGCTGAGGAATTTCAATATTTGGACAGATGGCTGGCTTCCCAAAGCTGGGTTTAAAATACATATGGAAGCTCTGCAGAAATCACAGCCTCTTCCTTTGCTGGGAGTTGTTTCTTGGGAGAAAATATTCCTCTTTTTTCCTTGTTTGAATGAGCACAGCTGGGAACCTCTTCCCACCACCTGCACCAGACCTGGGATCATCTCCTTGCTTTTGGACCCCTCCAGGGTATTGGGAAGGGCTGTCCTTGGATCCTGGCCTTTAAAATGGACTGGATTTTGTCTGGAGTCAAGGAGAGCTCTGGTGTCACCAAGTAACAAACTCTGGTAGATCCATTTCCACAAAAATCCTATCCAAACTCTCCATTTCCACATAAATCCTAGCCAAACTCTCAATTTTCCCATAAAATCTATCCAAACTCTCCATTTTCCCATAAAATCCTATCCAAACTCTCCATTTTCCCATAAATCCTATCCAAACTCTCCATTTTCCCATAAAATCTATCCAAACTTTCCATTTTCCCATAAAATCCTATCCAAACTTTCCATTTCCACAAAAATCCTATCCACACTCTCCATTTTCCCATAAATCCTTTCCAAACTCTCCACCTGGCTGCACCTGCAAAGCAAGGAAGGAAATGGTATCATCACAAAGGGGTTGAAATCATAAAAAGGGAGGTTAAAAACAATTCTGGTGTGAAAAGAAAAACATGAACACTTAACCTTCCCCCAAGTCAGTGCCACTCTTCTGAAAACAGGAAAGAACAACAAAACTAAAAGGAAAATAAACCTTTTAGGTTAAATCTGTTATTTCATGAAGAGGAGGCTGAGCAAACCCCCCAACCTGTGGAAATCACTTGGTGAAATTCCTATTCCTTGTTTGGTTTGGGGTTTTTTTTGTTGCTTAAAGTTCCTCTCAGAGATTTGAACTGCCAAAATAAAACTGGGAGACATAAATGAGAGAGCAAAATGTGCTGCAACAGAATGCACTTCATCAGAGAATCCCAGGATGGGTTGGGTT
>VZRX01015516.1:28165-43274 GCA_013398075.1 Notiomystis cincta | reverse complement strand
TTTCCTTTTTCCTTTTCCTTTTTTAAAGTATGACTATGAGCTTCTAGATAAGTGTGATGTTGAGCTGAAAACAGCACAGACACCCCAACTTATAGTACCCACCCACAGAATTTTTGGCTTATAGAATAACCCCCCAAGCTTGTGTACATCTCATCTGACACAGAATTACAGTGCTTAAAAGCAAAACTGTACACCTGCAAGAAACTGATGAGTGGAAGGACAGGTCCATGGAGCACTTTATCAACTGCCTGCCACTTTCAGTACAGCAACCAGTAAAATGTCACTCACTCTGACAAAGAAAGAATAATTAAAAATATATACATCTGGTGGAGAAACTGGGCTGAAGGTGGCCCACTAATGGCATCATATATCACTGCGTGGCCTGGTGTGGAAGAAGAATGACCTGCAGAAAACACCCCTTTAAGAATATTTATAGGAGCTAAATGAACTTTATTGTATCATCAGATATGCCATAAACATGTCTTAAAAGCATTTTAGATAACTTATTTAAGGAAAATAATATTTTTAATAGTGTAATCTAAAAGAAAACAGTTAATATGGACTTGAATCGAAACAATATTTTACAAAATAAGCATTATGAAGAGTGGACAATCACATTGTTGTCAAAATCTGTTGTCACAGTTTCATGACAATATATTCTTCTCTTTGAGGCCATTTTATGATCCTTATATGTATTTTATGTAAAACCTACCTGCATGATGCTTACACCTGTTTCATGAAAAGCCTGGTAAATGACAATTTTTTGGCTTTCTTCTGTATGCAAGATTTGGAAATGAAATATCTGTTGCCTGCTGGCTGATCTTTGATCCACGATCCTCAGTTGTAGAGCAGATTTGGCCTTCAATAAACAGAAATAGCACTCTATGTGGGCTGTGACTAAACTCATTTCAGCACATTTGGAGGGTGCTAAACAAGTCAGTCCTTGTTTCCCAAGCTTCTGACTGGAGTCAGGGAAAGTGAGACAATGAGAAACAAGAACAAAATGTCCCTAAAACATATGCATGAGGCAAATTTTATTTCCTTTTCCCCCATGGCTTACTGACAGAAGTAACATATCAAATGTAGTTCATGCCATGGTTTATTACCATTGGCCATTCCTGTAAGTTCAAACAATATGTTTTTCACACAATTAAAAAATGATAGCACATAAATATGTGGGTGTGCATGTGTTCTGAGCATAGACACAAAATATACAGTGAATAAATTAATCCAAATTAGTCATCTTTGAGAAGGAAATTGTTCTGTCAGCCAAGGACCATGTACATATCAGAGCTGTTCACTGGAGGGATCCTTCTAACACACCAGTCCATGAGAATGGGACTTATTTGGCCCATTTCTTCAAGCTTTGTTTTTCTGTTGTGGTTGTGTCCTTTTTTTTTCCTTGTCTCCCTTTTAGCACATTGAAGATGGACACCAGGAACCATTGTGTTGCTCTCTCCATTTTGCCACAAGTTTTGCAACTGTTTTGTTTCTCTTAAACTTCTAATTAGCTGAAGGCCTATGATTCTGATAAAATGTCAGTGTTTATTTTATAGAGAAAAAAGAGGTTTTAAGTCCTGTAGCTGCAGAAAGCACTTCAGAATAAGATCCTTCTGGCTTTAAAATGAATGAGAATAAAGCAAATGAAGTTCAGAAATTATTATGAAGTTGTGAGTGCATATCAGTCAAATGAATATTAGAGGGAAAAAGAGAATAAAAATATTTTGATTTATGATTTAAAAACACTTGTGCATTTTAGGTTAGCAGAAAAAGAAGAGCCAGAAGAAAGCAAATCTGAAAAGATGCTGTAGAGGTAAGGACATAGAAAAAAGCCAGGGACGGATTATGAACACAGGGTACAGAAAGTGTTCGTATTCTTGTCCCAGTCCATTACTGTGATCATATTTCTAGATTTTACCATCCTTAAAATAAAGCAGAAGACTTACTAATGTCCCAAATAAAACCTTGAAAGAAATGGCGACGTAGCATGAGGCAAAGGAAGAAATAGTTGAGAGGCTTTTTGTCAAGTATATAGTCTGGCACAGGAAAAAGATAAAAAAAAAGGTTTTAAATTGTTCTGGGAAGAAATGCAAGGTACCTTTACTGTGGGCATTTTCCCCTTTAGTAGAATAAGAGAGAAATGGTAGGCTGAGTAGAAGAATAACATTCTTATGCCACTCAGTTCAATATTAGACTGAGGCAAACTTCTGTTTTTTTCCAGGCTTTCAAGTGCCTTTCTTACTGATGTGCAGGCATAGGTCTGAGAAGTGATGCTCTTCAGGTATTAATTTTTCATTTGAGCATCTTGAAGTTTCAAGTCATCCTCGAACAGGGAGCAAAGTTCTTTTTAAAATCCACTGTCCAGTATATTGTTCTGATATTTTACAGGGAAAGGAAATTCAGTTTTCATGAATGAGAAGAAGAAATGGCTGATTTTGATACTTATTTTTAATTATCTGTATTTTAAGGTCCACTAGTATTGGTGCACGAGGACTGGTCATATAGTTAGGTCTGTAGCGCAAAACAAAAAGAGATTTCTGGCCTCTGGCACATGAGGGAAGCACTAAAGAAACGCTTCTTCCTGGCAGCCAAGTAATCATAACACACCCATGATTTTCTTTGACATTACTATATTTAGAGAAATAATCTGAAAAACTGGCTTCCTGGGTGTGGTGTACCCTCTAGGGCACAAAATTAAGTGTAGATTGGACAGAGATAATTCACTTTCCTTCTTTTTAGCCTGGGCTGCTAAAAAAGGAAGTTTGTTTTTGCATGCTGTCCTGTGTCTCTGCTCTCCTTCTGTTTTCCATTAACATCTGAACCCAGGGTCAGTTTTAACTAAATGGAAAGACAGAGCTTTTCCAAGATTATTTCAGTTCTACAAGTTCATGACAAGTGACAATTGTTGGGGGAGAGAAACTCAAATAAGTACTTCTAACCCAAGAAAACTGAATAACTCATTTGTCTGTCCATAGCTGTGTATGAATAACTGATCAGCAACGTGTTGCTCCACATTCACCCAGTCCACCCTCACAAGGATATGGGAAAAAGCAGAGGGGCAAGGAAGAGAGAGGAGAAGCAGCAAAAGTAATTTTTATGACAGTGTGCAAATAAAAAGGGAATCAGTCTCCAACACGGCAGCAGCTTACCAGTGTTTTATTCAATTTTATATTCCCTTTATTATGTATATAGAAATGAATCTGCTACAGAGATTGGGGGATTTAAAGAGAATTTTAGAAGAAGCTCCTCTTCTGAAGCCCAAGATCCTTGCCCTGTTGGTTCTGGAGAACGACAAGGCTGGTTACCATGTTTTTTATTAAAACAATAGCTTTAAAATGTTAAACTTAAATCAGGTCATGGAAGAAACATAGGGGCACATAAATACTAAACAAGGGCTCAACATTCTATTGACAATGGTTATAAATATTTCTTTTTATTTTATTAATACTATTCATAAAACTTAGGGTAATGCCAGGTCAGTTCTGATTTGTGTGGTGTGTTCTGTTGTGATTAGATTAGGAATTCAGAGGATACCCTCTGCATCAGAATATTTCGTAGGGAAAATTGGGAAAGGTGGCATTGTGAGTTAATAACTCCTTTCAGTTCGTGATGAGGATTATTAAAAATGAAGGGGAATGTGGAAATTTGGACTCAGCTTAAATTGAAGTGTTGAGGGGGAAGGAAAAAGTGTTTACCACCTGTGGTTCAGGGTAGGGAAGCACACTCAGAGATGGCTGAGAGCATTAGATTAGTGACTGCAGTGATATCTAGGGAATTTTAATTTGTATAATTTATTCAATCATTAATAAGGAGGACTAGAGTTTCATGTAGAACTCATTTTTATATCAGTATGTGTTACAGGCAACTCAGCAAGGAAAAACTTCAGACTGAATTTTATTAAGTTAAATGGATATGGTAAGTACTATGATCATTAGGGATGGATTTTGGATACAAATACAGGTGTATTAACATGTAAATGTTCCAATTTAATACAATCAGAAATGTATTAAGTAAAATAGATTGGCAGTGTTTATGAGCAAAGAACTCTTGAGGACAAAAAAAAAAAGAATAATTTGCAAAAGGATTGGGAGGAAATACTGCAAAGCAAAACCTGAAATATAAATTATTTAAAGCCTCTGTGGATGAGTGATAAGTTGTTAAGCTAATTGCAAGTAACAAGAGAGAAGTAAAAAACCTCATGGAGTCAAAAACTTTGGTAGAGATATAATGTTGTTAGAAGAAACAGAGGAAGTGTAGAAAAGACCATTTGAAGAACGAGATAGAAAAATGAATTTCTGCTGCCTGCTCTGGAGGGACAACCGGAGGGTGAAATATCCCTGTGATTAAGCTGCCTCCAGTGAGTGGAGGATGAGGCAAGAAAAAGAAGTAAAATGAGTAATAAAATAGAAATTACAAGAGAAATTTAACATTTTCCATAAGCTTGGGTCCTACAACCTTGCTTTTGACTCACTGTCTTCCTTATAAAACCACAGACTACCATAGGGAAGGATTGATTCTTTACAGCATCACAGCACTACTGTGTCTGTCCCAGTCAGGGATGTGCACTCTGAATTGAGCTTCTTAGACATCTGGAGATGAAAACCAGAAAACAATGTTTTGTGTGATAAAGATAACTTTGTTCTCCAAAGGGGGAGGAGAAGTTGATCCAATTATTGCTGGGAACAAACACAAGAGAGGAAACATTAGAGGTCTATGTGTTGTCCAATATGTTCTTTAAAAACCCAACCTCACTCAGCAGTTGGAATGCATTTAGGGAAATATTAAATATCAAACTACTGAAAGGACATTCAACATAATCTCTTTAGTGTTTGACAAAGTTTTGCATGAGTCTTTTTGTCTCTTTCCAATGATTTTAAAAAAATATATGTGCTAAACATTTATAAAAAAAAAAGATTTTCCAGGGTTCTAAGATGACAAATAAAGTTGTCAAACTATAACAGAGAACACAGGCACTTCTCATTTCTTTGCCACATCTAAGTTTCTTTACTAATGCTGGACATAAAGTGGAACACAACGGCAAAATTTTCTGCCAGTCTCTTTTTTGATTTTTTTTTCTTTTTTTTGGAGCAGCATACAGTATTATAAGATTCAACGTCCAGAGACAAAACACAGGATGTGCAGGAATTGGTACAATTCCTATTAATTTCCAAAATGGGGTTGAAGGGTATTCCTGACAGGAGCACAAGCTCTTCCCCCCTGTTCTCCAGCTTCTGTGACCAGGAGTGTGTTACTTGGGAAGATAATGCATCTTGAGGTTATCTCTTCTTTTTTATTAGCCAGCTTCTTGGACAGCACCTTATGGCTACTGGAAATGAAGTATTAGTTAATGAAACACAGTGTAGGTAGGAAATAAATAAATTATAAGAATAGTAAATTAGAAGAATGTGTGCTATATTGAATAATTGTGCTAATATCTTGGCAGATGTCTTGCTAATGCTCAAATCAAATCATCCCTAGGAGGGATTTTCCTTTAATTTTGGGAGAAGCACTTCAGCTGTGGCTTGTAAGAGAGGAGCAAGCTGTTTCTGTTCTGGCAGCAAGCATGGTCATATTTAATAAAAATATTAGGAAATAATTTGTATTTTTACAAGGAAATAAATAGGAAATATAGGCAATGGGTTAGGTTTTTGCAATTGGAAGGAATGAGGGAGAGACAGAAAAAGTTCTCATTTGAAAGGGAGTGAGAGAGGTGTTTTATGAGAGTTTAATTATGATATTCCAGGTGAAAATTATGAAAGCTCAATTTGCCTATTGTAATCTAAGTTTTAGCTGTGCAGTAGACCTTGGGATTGCTATGTTATGACCGAGAAATGAGGAGAATTCTGCATCCCTCGGATGTGAATTTTCCAAGGTTTTAGTACCCCGATGACAAGCCAGAGCTCTTCACAGAATTATTCAAGCCGCCCTCACAGCATCTTTTATCACATTTGTCTGCCTCACTGGCGCTTTTGCTCACTCTGTCACTCAGCTCATGTGAGTGCTGCAGGTGATCAGCAGGCAGCGACCCCAGCCTGCCCTGGCTCCGTGCCCCCCAGGCTGGAGCCTTCCCTGCAGCACAGCCTGCGGCCAGCGGGGCCGTGCCCGCGAGGGAGGGATGTGACCTCCACCAGAGAGCTGGGAGCTGTGTGTCCTCAGAGGAGAGGTCCCCACAGAGCCGAGTGCTGGGCTTCACAGCCACCAGGAGGTGGATTCCTACGGGGAAAAATAATAGTTATGTGGCTCACAGTGCCCCAGATAAATGGTTGTGACAGCCCCCAGTGCTTCAGGCAGAAAATAGCAACGTGCTGCTGCTCTGAAATCGTGCTGTCAGCTAGGCACGCTGCTCCTTTGGAGCCCTTCATGCCTTGCAAAGGTGGCGAGAATCCTGCATAGAGAACAAGATCCTGGCCTCACTCAAACATAAAAGATGTGTGAGGCATGGAAGCAGGGGCAGGTGACCTGGGGTGACCTGTTCAGGTCTGCAGAGACAGGGCTGGGATAGCCAAAACTGCCCAGGAGTTGGACCTGATGAGGGATCTGAATGGCCACAGAAAGGGTGTCTGTAGATAATTCAGCATGGAAAGAAAGACCATGGAAAACGTGGATCCGTTGCAAAAATGGCACAGGGGACCTGCTGACAGGACACATGGAAAATAGTGAGGTTGTCAGTGCCTTCTTCACCTTGATCTTCACTGAGAAGTTTTGGTCACTGGAATCCCAGGCCCTTGAGACCTGAGGAAAAGTCTGGAGCAAGGCAGACTTACCTTTGTTGGAGAAGGACCTGGTAAAGGAACAAACATCTAAACAACCTGGATGTACATGTCCCTGGAACATGATGGGATATAGCCAGGAGGCGCTGAGGGAGCTGTCCCATGTCACTACCTGTTCTTCCTCCATTATTTCTGAAACGCTGTGCTGGTCAATAAGGCTTCTGAGAACTGGAAGAAAGCAGATGTCACCTCTGTCTTCAAGAAGGAACACACAGGGAAAAACAAACCACTCAGCCTCATTTTGGTCTTTCAGAAATTATTTCCAAAGAAGGTGATTTGGAGTAGCCAGCATGGATTCCTGAAGGGGCAGCCATGCCTGACCAACCTGAGAACCTTTCATGATGAAGTGATGGGCTCAGTGAACAAGGGTGAGTGGTGGGTGTTTTTTATATTGACTTCAGCAGGGCTTTTATCAAATATATATATATGTATATACGTGCACCTGGTTGAGGAAGTAAAGAAGGCAGAGTGAGACTCTTCTTGGTGTCTCCTGCTAACAGGTGAAGAGGCAACAGGCACCAAATAAAATACAGCAAATCCCATGTAGCCATAAGAAAACATTTCATTTTGTGAGAGTGGTGGTTGGGCTGTGTCACAGGTTGCTCACAGAGGTTATAGAATCTCCATCCTTGGAGATATTAAGGCAACTAGACATGGTCCTCAGCAACCTCTATAGGTGATCTTGCTCTGAGCAGGGGTTTGGAGGTGCCTTCCAGTCCCACTGGGAATGAGTCTGTGGTTCTGTAATATAGCAAAGACATACACTTGTTCAAATAACTTTTGTTTCTACATTTGGGAGGCTTATAAACTCTTAAAGGGCATGTATGAAAAATAGATGAATGAAACATTTTCATAATTAATTTTAATCATGGAAATATTTTTTGGTATAAATGAAATAAGCTGTCTGCAATCAAACAAGGCAGGTATGTTTATAAGAGCTGAAAATAGGGCTGAAAATTCCTCTGTTTAAAAGTTTCCATGTTGTCATTGCAATAAATTAAGTTTCTAATTAAACACATGCTCACATACACACACTTGGATGGGAATGCTATGCTTGATCAATAGCCCCAGGCTACACGGTAGCAGGCAGAATTATAGCAAATGGAACTGGATGAATGGGTTTACTTAATGACCACAATATGATTTATTTCATTGGTGGGAAAGGGGGTAGGAAGACATCAAATTGCTAAAAATATTACCCTAGCAAATTAAGATATGATCTTACAGGAGATAGGTTCCCCAGAGATCCCATGTGAGTACAGTAGATCAGTGCTCAGATCACTGTGAAAGATTCATATTTGATGAAAGTGTGTCAGCTAATCGCATTCAGCTTGTTTGCCATTTATAATTAAGAAGGCTCTTTTGTTATGTTTTAATGTAGGTGGCTTAACTGTGGACATTTGCTGACTTAATCCACACATTTTCAGAGTGTCAGGGTTTTAGCTGTTGGAGGACTCTTAGTACAAGAAAAAAAATTAATACAGATTATTCCCCATACAGCAAAACAGATGAAAAATACATCTTTGAAATTTGATTTTTTGACCAAAGCCCCTTTTTATTTGGCATTTGCACTCAGAACTGAAGCAACAGCCCCTGCGAGGCGTGCCAGTGCGGGAATGTTCTGGAATCTTCTGGTGGTGAATCTGGAACTGGCAGCTACATTCTGGTCTCTGCCATTGGGGGTCTGTCCCTGAGACACAGAGAGACAGACAGTGCAGTTTTCTGAGTTTTGACTTTGTTGTAAATAAAGGTTTGTGTCATATGGCTTATGACCTAAAGTGAGCCAAAATCAAAAGAGCTGACAAAAGCAGCAGCAGAAGAAATCTTCTTCAGTCCCTCAAAATACACTCACACACATAATAATTTTGGTCCTGGCTACTTTCGAATGTTCCTTCAGTTTCTCTTTCTCCTTACTTATTTATCTGTGAAAAATGCAAAAACTGAATATAAATCAGGTTTTGACTTTTTCTATAATTGTGCTTTTCAAAGGAGATAATTAAATTTCTGCCTCTTTGGGAAAAGGTCAGCATGTTGGGGTAACAAATATTCGTATCTGTAGGGCATTTGCCCTTATTAGCCATGAATCACTGTTTCATAAGCTTGGAGCCTTGGCTAGAATCCATCTAGCCTAAAATACTTTGAAAACCAATGAATTAACTGAGATCCACTTTAATAGTTCAACTTTATTACTAATTAACCTGTGTATGCCCCTGTTTGTTATGCTGTAATTCAGAACCTAACACTATGGCTATTGTCTAGACGTATATTAAACATACGGTGCTACTCCTCCATTTACTTTAAGGATTTGTTGCTATGCTGATCACTTGTTTTGCACACAAGTTAAGGCTGTAGACAGTCTAAAGAGGTTAGTGAAGAAACCTTTGAAAGGCTGATGTTTGACTTGATGTTGACCTCTAAATAACTGACTCATCTGCAGGATGCAGCCTGCATTTTTGATGCCGGAAAGCTCAGACAAACATAGCGACTGGGGGAGAACACAGGGTTCATGTCTTTTTTTATTTTATGCAATTATTTTTGTGATTTGAACTCATAATTGCAGTTTCTATTCCGATTTTCAACCATTTTTAAGCTCTTGGGATGTCAAAGTTGCTTTTTTTCCTCACCTGCAATTTCAGACTGAGTATTGTGACCAATCTCTGTGTTCTTCTGACTTGGACCAGAATGTCTTTGGTCTTTGCCAGAAGGCCCTTGCTCACCTGAAATGCTCACCTATCATTACCTAATGTAAAGTTTATTTAGCTGACCCCCACTCAGCTGCACCCTTAGCATCAGGAGGTCACTAATTGTCCTGGGGTTCTACTTAAGGGCTCTGAGACATGTAACAATCTGACTGCTTAGCCTAATTTAAATCCCACTGAAATTGAAACACTGAGTTGTCCTCACTTCTCTCACCCCTTGAGACTTACCCTTAGAAGATACTTCTATATTGTGTTTGTGCAGACCAAAAAAAATAAATATCACTCTATTCTGACCCTCATTTCCTCTGTGGATTATCCATTAGCATATACTTCCACTACTAAGAGGTTTAGGTGTTTGACTCTTTCCTTTCTTCTTAGACATTTTTAAGTAACTACCCCACATAACACTTTAAACCCTGGTGTTTATGGTACTCTTGAGTATTCATCCTTCCTGTTGAAAAAGTTCTACATGGTGTGGATGAAGGGCTATAAGCACACTCCTTTTGCCTTTTTATGACAGGGTTTGCTACAAAGTGTGGGTCCCTCTTGAAATGTCAGCACAAATTCAAGCATTTTGATATGGCTTGTAGCAGGAAGACTAACAGCATGTCCTTTTATTTCTAGGTAAGTACTCTAAGAGCGAACACATTAGGTCATGTTTCTGTTCAGGTGCTTGTTCAACCTCTCCTTCTGCTCCACTGAACATGGAATATTAATATTATATTTAATATTAAAATGGAACAATAACAATAAAAGGGCATGAGAGCATCTGCTCTCACATAAGGCTGTCATCTACTGATTCAAACCTTCACCTGCAAGGCGAGAGAAGTGGGTTCATAGCCCTTCAGAGGAAGGAATTGAGGCTGGGAGCATTAAACTTACATGTGTGAGAGCTCTTTCATGCAGGATTTCTATATTAAATGTGACAGTAACACATAGTTCATACAAAGAACTGAGAATTTTGGTAATAGAGAACAAATAGAAGTGTGAGTGTGCCTAGTCATGCAAAGGAAGCAGATGTTAGCAATACATTAAATTACAACTCCAGCACAGGCATAGTCTGTCTTTTTTTTTAATTTGCTATCGATCTTCAGACCACATAAAGCAAAAGCTTTCTCACAGTAATTTAGTATGTTTTCAATTTCTGCCAAAGATATGACAAAATGCAATGAGTCTCTGATAATAGGTAAGTGTGATTTTATCCAAACACTTAAAATTATCTTAATGTATGAACTTAACTGTGCCATAGGAACTGCCTGAAAGAATGTAGGTCTGCTCAGGGGGAGAAGAGGAAAATTTAGGCAAATTTAGGAGAAAATTTTGTTTGTGTGACCTCACAGGAACAAAACTTACATTAACTTGTTTGGAGCAGACCAAAAAAACCCAAAAGTTGGTGCAAACTATCACGTTTATGGAGCCTGAGATCCTGTATGGAAAAGTGTCCAGAAGCAATTGCTTCAGAGAATGAAGCAAAAAAACTTGCAATAAGAAACTGTATAGGAAAAAGACTTATTCATATTTTCTAACCATACCAATAATTTCACTATTTCAATTCCATTTTCACTAGCTGTGCCTTCTCTGTGTAAGGAGAAAAGGTGAAAAGAAGTCTTGGTGTCTGCTTGACACAATTTACTGTTTTGTTTGTTTTTATTACTTCTCCTATAATTTATCTCTGCTCAAAGATTAATACTCTCCAGCCATCTTTCCAAGAAGGAAAATAGAAATGGATTTTTCAATTTAAAGAAGCAAACAAAACCAAATCTTTCTCTGTGAAGACAACATTGAAAGTAGACATAACTGGTGCCAAGTAAACTTCTATGACTGAAAGGCCTTCAGTATACATGAGCATCTATATGTATTTATATTTATGTCCTTTAAAGGGGGGGCGGTGCTCTGTTGTTGTTTTTTATTTTTATTTGGAGTATAACCTAAAGATTTCTGACAATCCCATGAAAACTTCTTATATTTGAACATTGCATAGTGAAGTGCAATAAAATGAAAGAATTCTTCCTAATGTAAGTTTTGCTATAGAGATGAAAAAGGAAGGATCAGAAAAGGGTTTTTCTCTTTAAAGACGTCCCTAGCAATGCATAGCTGCCTTTCAGTGGTGCTAATTTAATATTTAGAGTGCTCTGATACCCAGCTGTGTGATGCTCTCATTCAATGGTATAGAAACTCACTGAACCTGATGTCACAAGCCCTATCCCTCATATTCAGTTGTGATTAGACTCATATTTCGGGGCGGGGGGGGAAGAAATAATGCCACAGTATTTTGGAGGATTTAAGGAAATTAGGCAAGTAATAAATATAATAAAATAAATAATAAATAATAAAAAGTAAACCGCCCATCAGAGTTTGAAGGAGGTCTTTTCGAATATTCCCATGGTCTTTGTATCTTTATAGGCCAAGGCAGACTCAAAAATGTGTTGTGTTATAAGTTAATGGTCTGTTGGAAGAAAAGAAGAATAAACATCAACAGTCATAAATCCAATTTTTTTTTCAACTATTTGAATGTTCCTTCCTTGTTAAAAAAAAAAGGCTTCATTTTTTTGGCATTTATGTGCTGGAAAAAAAAAAATCTCTAACGGTAATGTTTTCCATCCAAATTT
The DNA here is from genome assembly GCA_013398075.1 of Notiomystis cincta. Classification (NCBI taxonomy): domain Eukaryota; kingdom Metazoa; phylum Chordata; class Aves; order Passeriformes; family Notiomystidae; genus Notiomystis; species Notiomystis cincta. The sequence goes on along the minus strand of VZRX01015516.1, from coordinate 31,196 downwards.
TTACATAATATTTTCTTTTAAAGGTTTACATATATAATTTAGGTTTGACTTTTAGAACTTCCTCTGTCCACTCAACTGTGTTCCTATCAACACTAGAGGTGCTGAATCACTTCATAAGGTAAAAGCCATAATTTTCCATTTGGACTTTTCAAGTAGCTCTCTGACGGTTACCTTGATAAAATTATGAAATCTAGGTTATTTTTCCAAACCCGTGTCTGCTTTTTGGATTATCCTTCAGGGCTCCATTGTGCTAAAGTAACCAGCATTCTCTAACAGCTTTCTGTAACACCTCTGGGGAAATGAAATGGCTTTTTCATGTCTTAAAAAAGTCCCAGTTCCTTGTCCTATTGCCCTTGCCATGAGACAGGGCTTTGGCAGTGCCTGTCAAAGCAGCCTTCTCTATGATATCAGAAATGTCAGTGTAAAAGCTGCCAAATTTTTGATCCTGTTGGCTATGGGCATTTATATTACCTTGTGGGGGTGTATATTTTTTCAGCGTATCCTTCATCTTAATGGAGTGTGATAGCTTATGAAAACCAGCTTGACATTCATTACTACACAGATTTTTTTCCCCTTTGTCCACCAATAATATCTTTGTGATGGCAGCAGAAACTGTTTACATAAGAAAAGAATTGGAAAATATTCATGATTTTGTAGGTACTTAGGGCAGTAAGTCCTTTTATTCATTGGAAGCAATATGAGGCATGCCCCTGTAAGAGTTCATACTCCTGCCACTTTAGGCTAACAAACTAACAATTCTTTTGTCCTGCATATTTCCTTCATTTACCTTGTATATGGCACAAGGCTGAAGCTTAGAAACCGAAATGTTCATCCATGGCTTAAGCACTGACTGTTTAAATCCAACACTTTCTGATAAAATAGAAATGAAAAGATGACTTTCCCTGCAATCTAACAATAAAAGCATTTGTTCTGAATGCAGGAAATACAGGAATAAATATTTTAGCATCGTCAAATGTGTGTCTAAACTATTGGGCCATAAAGCATTCCTTGAAGTGTTTGCTGCTCTGTTTTAGTACACATTGGAACACCAGTCTTGACTACTTCTTTACCATTCCTCTACACTTTTCTAATGATCTCTTACTCTGCCTTGTGAGGACTCAATTATTTCATGCACTTTCATTGCCTTGCATGCAATCACCTGAGCCAGGCCACATCAAAACAGGGCTTGTAAAATCTGACAGCCGTGTTCCTTGAGGTTGCCAACATGTTTAGGAGGAGGTCCTGTGACTGGCTGCTGAGTGTGTTTATCCACATTTTTCTGATTTTGCCCCTTGGCTTTCAAAGACAAGGTACAGGGCCTGGGGTTTATATATTCTCAGATGGTGGGTCACTATAACTCTGGTAATGGCATGCTGACCTCTTTGTGTCACAGAGGAAAAACACATTTAAATGGTAGAAAAGTATTCAAATAGATGGGTGGAGAACACTTAATCCAAATGATCCATTGATCATGGATCAATGCTCTGTTACTGTGCTGTTGGGCAAAAGCATTCCCTGCCACACATCAAAAGACCCTGTTATGGTGGGATGCAAGCAGTCAGTGCAGTTTTGCTCTTCAGGAAAAGGGTTTAGGGATTTTTGGAATCCCAGATTAAAGCTTTGTAGTTTTCTTGGGGGTTTTCCCCCAAAATGCTGTTGTGGATGTAGACTTTAGAGCAGTAGAAGTGAGCAACGGTCCCACTGAATAAAGAGAGATGAGCCTGTACTTAGGGAAATAATTTCTTGGCTTTGCTATCCCTTTCTGTGTATCAGGGAAGTCAAATCAGTGCTTTTAAATTGATTTGTCACAGACCAAGGAACAGAATAAGACTCAGAACCTGCTACTTCAAATCCATCTCCCTCTAATACCTTCCTTAGACATTTTAATTAATATTCCTAAATGCTTAAAGATAAATGAAAGAAATCATGTCCTTTTAAAGTAAATAAATAAATACAGTATTAGAATTTCCAATTGTCTCCATTAAGAGCAAGCAGATGGCTCATTGTAGTGTTTTATTTTGTTATTTACAGAACAGCTAGCTTGTACTACAGTATCTCTTCATCTCCAGAATTTCTCTTCCCAGATTATGTATAGGCTCTGTCTTATGAGTAATATTTTAATTCATCACCATATATTTAGCAAACTCCTTCTTTTATCACTTGATGACAGAAGGGATTTTTTTCTCTGACATTTATTGCTTTTTAAACTGTATTTCTGGTATGGTGCCAGGTTTCTCCCAAAATATTGTAAATAAATGTGAGTAATACAGATTTGGATTTATGAAGCATAATGGTTGGATGCCTTCGCTATGAAGACATGCTTTATCATAGTCCACCAGTATGTGGGGAAACTTTTAAGACTTGCTTTCCTGCTTATTTTACTACAGTCCTTATAGGTTTTAAACCAAGTTGCTTTGAGACTTGAGCACAGTTATAGTAACCAATCTGACATACACACAATGTGAATAAAATGCTCAATTATATACAGGCATTTTAACACTGATGCATTCTACACACATAAAATTAAAGGCACCTTGAAATAAAACTCTTATCTCCCTCACCTCACTTATCTATTAATTACATATAAACTCACATAATACCAAAAAAAAAAAAAAAAAAAAAAAAGGAGATTCCTGTATGTATATCATTAAGGAATATAAAAGAAAGGCTTGTTATCTTCTTTGCATGCTTATCTGTAAGACTCAGTAATGTTCCTATCTCTAAGAGTATATACTCTCTCTATATGTATATGTTCATATATAGTTTATATATACAAATATGGCACCCTTCAGACTCTGAATGATTAATACACTGGCTGGGGAGCTGTTCTGTATTCATACTTTCAGCAACCAGAAAGTCTTTAGATGGAAAGCCCCCATTTCTTCCTTTTCAGGGCACTGCTTCATGAGACCATGAAATCAATCCTGCCACCCTTTTGGTTAAATTTTTATTCAAATTGAAAAATTGCCTCTCCTCTAATATCCTTATTTTCTTTCAGTCTTTATTTCACATCTTGGATCTTTTTTATTTT
>VZRX01015516.1:0-28147 GCA_013398075.1 Notiomystis cincta | reverse complement strand
TTTTTTCGTATGGTGGATTATATGTGCAGGTAACAAACTTTGAAAAGCATCTCTCTTTTGCATCACATTCCTTACATTTTTTGCATGGTGATGCATTGTGTGGCTTACCTTGAAGAACATGAACGAGCTTTAGTCCTGAAAAGAAAGCGTGTGCCTGGGGAAACAAAAAGGAAATTTGTAATCTGTAGAAAATAGAGCCCGTGCCTAGCAATATGTGTAACATTCCCCCCCTACTCATGATGTAAGGCTGGTTAACCTCTGAGCTCAGTGTGCTGCAGCTGAAGATGGATATTATCAGCTTGGGCTGTGCTGGGTTCTGATGGAACCAGTCTGGGAATCTGGATTTCCCCCAGTCCTGCCCCAGGGAAGAATAAAGGGCCTCTTGTGCTGCCCACTGCAGCAGCAGCAGCAGCAGGGGCTGGCATCTCTGTTCATGCTCTGAGAGGCCATATGCCACACATCAGCCATGATGCAGGAATGCAGGCAGCACATCCCTTATCTGCTTTCCATGCTGATATTTAATGATTTCTCAGCGGATCCAAACGTTGCATAAGAATTCCAAGTAGAGGAATGACCCAGATCAGAGCGATACCATCCGGGAACATTTCCCAAGTGCCTGCTTCGTGAGGATGGGAAAGGAAGCAGATGTTTTCCATCAGCAACTAATGCTGAAGAGCTACTATTACTCCCTCCCTAACCACAAGCTCTGTGCCATAATCATCTACTCCCTTCTTCTGCTTCTATAGATGTAACGGCAGCATGTAATAATTCAAATTCTGTCTTGTTGACACAGCTTGCTTCAGCTGTACAGAAAGCAAGTTGTTTGTTCACCAAGTCTGTGGACACATCAGCACTTTGCAGAGAGCCTGAGAGGAGTTGCTGCTTTCTTGATGGCAGTTGCCTGCTGTTGTCTGAGCCTCCCAGAAATCTGTGGCAGCACACTGGAAAAGCCACACACAGTAAATTTCTGTCAGTGTGGCATGATTTTGTTAGACAGGATCACAATTTTCCCCCTGAAATATTTCCTGAAATAATCTATATTAAAAAAAATCATCTTTTTTTTTTTCCCTGTTAATTCAGGAAGCTGACCTCAAAAAACACTTCTTCATTTGCCTTGATTAATTATGCTGGTTTGAATTTGTAGGGCAATTTTAGGAAGTTAAGTCTTCAGTTGGGTTTGTGTCACTGATGGGAAATGATCTCTCATACACATCTGGCTTTGTAGAGAGTGAGAATAACAGGTATTCTGCTGTACCAAGTTGGAGACTAATTGAATAAATGTGGAGCCTAATGGATTACATTGGACTTAAAATAGAGGCATCTGTGCAAGAATATCCCGTAGAGAATATTAAAGATCAAAAGGAGTGGGAAAAAATGTTAAATGGCATTAGTAAAATACAAAGGGGACTAGCTCCCCTGTTGAATTGAAAAAGCTTAGCTGAACTAAACAATTTATTTTTGGGTATAAACATGGTCAAGATATCCATTCTGTGAGGAATCATGGAATCATAGAAGAGCCTGGGTTGGGAGGGACCTCGAAAGATCCTTTTGTCCAATCTTTCATAGGAAGGGGAGCCTAGACCAGACTATTGAGCCCTGTCCAGTCACACTTTGAAGACCTCCAATGATAGGTAGTCCACGACATCCCTGGGTGGGTTGTGGCAGTAATTGATAATTCTCACTAAAAATTTCTTTCTTTACAGCAATAAGAAAACTTATTTAAGACCTCTGAAATGTTCCACAGTACAAAACTTTGCTTTTTCTTTCTTTTGTTTTTTTTCCTATCAGAAAGCTACAGATGTGGCCTAGGCTCTGATTAAGGTCAATGAGCCAAAGCTGACCATAAATTCCTAGGAATCCTTGTCTACAATACAGGCAAGTCAGGACAATCCTGAGGTCACTTATATAGAGGATGATCCTATTCCTTCTGTGAGAGTTCTGGGAAGGACTGAACTCAGTATGAAAGTCACTATAAATGAAGAATGTGAGACTGAGGAATTCCATGGGACTAAACCCTTCCCAAAAATGAAGGATCCTCTTCACTGCAACTGCATTGTGTGTCTTGGATACCAGTCCTGAAGAACAAGGAAGGGGGATTAGTACTTTTACAAATTTAGAACAAAGCTAAAACCCTCAGCTCATTAAAATGTGAAGGAAAGGCTGCTGAGAAAGGAAAGATAGGAGGAGAAGTTTTACCACAGAGAAAAGGAGAAGAATATGTAGATGCTCCCTGAAGCAAAGCAGATGGGATGAAGAAGGCTGTGCCACCAGCTCCCTACATTCATTTAAAAGGTAGGAATTAGATGTAGAGGACTGTCCCTCCCAAGATATACCTCAAGAAATCTTAGGAGACAGCAAGGAAAGGTGTTTGATGACAAGGTTTTGGGATTTTTTTGCACTGTTTTTGTTTTTGTAATATTTTCCCCTAGACTTGACTATTACTTTTTCAGAATAAATCATCTTTCTAAGTATTAGCTTTACTCAGGGATGGCAAATCTATAATGTTCTTTTCTCTTGGGGGTGAAACTCCACTGATGTTTTGTGGGAAACCCTTCTTGGAGCAATGCTTATGGAGGAAGCTTCCTTCAAAACTATGAAAGTTTGGGGACCTAAGGGATCCAATGCTGGGAGTCAGGATAATTTCTCCCCAAGCACACACAACCCAGTACCTTACTTGTAAAAGACAGGAAAGAGGAGGCAGCCTCTATGCTGAATACTCTCAAATTGCTACAGCTGATCAGTGCAAATTTCCTTTGGTGGAAAGATATGACAAGTGACAAGAGGGAGTGGAATGTTGCTTTGTTATTCTGATTTTTCACTGACAAACGCAGATCAGCAGCATGTGTGAAAGAAACCTCAGAGTCTGTGAAACAGGAGAGAGCTCAAGATATGATGTATAGACTTTTTTTTTGTGCTTCATGGGGCTGCTGGGATATGAAAATGCCATTTTGGGGAAAGCTAATTGCCTGTTCAGCAACTAAAAGCAAGATACCTTTGTTCAGTGAGTTACAATTCCCTGAAGTACACTGCAGTAGCAAAGCAGTAATTACAATGCAGCATGTCTTAAAAGAACACCATTATACATTTCATGAAGAAAAGGGTAACTTAAGCATTGCTGCTCACTGGTTAAAGAAAAAGATTTAAAACATCTTGAGCATGATCATGTATGTTTTATGAATATAAATTTGTCTTCATGCCTATTTCTAATGTTAAGACTGTGCTTGAAGCTTACCCTTTTCAGACTGCTACCACGCCAGGTTATAAGCTATTTTTTGTTGTTGGCAACAGTCCAATAATATAAAACACATTTTTAATTTTGTTCCTTTACCACCCCTGCTCACCCCCCTCCCCCCTTTTTTTTATGTTTTTTTTTCTGTCTCCAGCAAAAAGGTATTGTCTCACCAGAATGGAATGACTTGTGGATAAGGTGGCCAGTATAAATTAAAGTGGGGTCTTTGGCTGAAGAAGCACAATGAATGTTCAGAAAAGGATGGTGAAAAAGAGAAGTGTGAGCAGACAAAGGAAACCAGGCACAAAATACAGAAGAATTTGGGTTTAATATATTTTTTGATATTCAAAACAGAGTGAGCATGGTTGCAGAATTCTGGAAATCATAAACACCTTAGAGAATTAAGACTACCTCATAAATGGGAATAGGTAATTTCTTGGGGATTATTTATACATCAAGCTTTAATTAAAAGGTTAGGAAAAGATGAACATATGTTCTAATAAATAGTTCATTATTAAATGTTAAATAATCACTTATTGATAACTACAAGCATCCTATAATTATTTATTAACCACTAGTTATTCATTAACCTTTGACAAATGGAACACTTTCTATGCAGTATAAAATTGCCAAAGGAAGCTGGAAAGAAACAAGATATGAATTAGGATTTTGACAGAAATCAGTAAGGAAAGTAACTTGCACACCAATTATGTTGTGTTGCATTATAGATTCCAAACTCTCTCCTAACAACTATGTAATTTTCTCATGTCTCCATGGCACATATTTTGTGACTTTTTCATTAAAAAAGCCAACACAAACCCAATAATCTTTTGCCACATAATACATTATTAGAAGAATTGTAAGGAGGGAGGATAAAGGAGTAAGTTTAATAAATGCTGCAAAGCATACTACTGCTCCTGAATGTTTGTGTTGGATTTCATATGATGTATGAGAAGCTGACATGTCCTGTGGGGGCTAGTTTACATTCTTTTTAATGAAAGGTTACAGTACTCTGGACCTATAGTTTATTTAGTTTTGCACTAGAGATGTAAATATTTATTAAGGCTTTGACTCATTACATTTTGTGCAAACCTTGCACTCCAAATCTGTGTGATTCACAGTATACTGAAAATAGAAATAATACCTCTAAATCACACCTGTCTATGAAGAAAAAATCTGCCAGTTCTTTCACTCCCAACTCATCACCTTGCGACAGGCAGGGAAAAAAAATAACAGAAGAGAAAACTAGCTGCTACTTAGAAATGTATTCACTGGAAAAATGTTCCTTTGTTAAGAAGTGCTTGGCTGCAATGGCTGGGCAAATGCAGAGTTCAAAAGAGTCAATTTGTTCTCAGTTCTTATGTCACCTAGCCCCTTATTTTGAAAAATACATGTATTACTCCCTTTGTTTTACTATCTTTTATTTAGTTGTTTGGGAGTTTTATGGGCTTGTGTGTTTGCTGGTCTGTTTGGAGAGAGATGAGTTCAAATTCTTTTATGTTAGGCAGATGTAAATCATGACTTTATACCTCTTACTGCATCCGTCTTTTAAACAAGTGTGTTCTACCTTATTTTGTGATGATCTTGACCCTGTCATAGTCTAAAAATACTTTGATGAGTCCCTCTCTAAATAAAAAATTACAGCCTTTGTGGAGTTCAAGTGGTCTCAAGGTTATGCAGTGCTAATCAGTTTTGTGGTTCTTAATTCTATTTTCAAATTTGGCCGTAGTAGTCTTTCAATTCACTTTTGTGGCACTTGATTGATTTTGTTATTAACGTTACAAGTCATGGGATCAGATAGCAGTATGTTGAACAGACATGCACCAACACCAGTCTACTGAAACATATATTGATTTTCACCAGTGTTTTTAGTCTAGGAAAGTGTTTAAATTTTGGAGTTAAAATTACTCTCTGTGTATTTAACAAAGATAAAGTATTACAAATATTTATGTGAATGCAATATATAAAAATATGTATTTATATATCTTTCTGTTAAATGACATCTGCTTATAGATCTACCCTATGCCTCCAGATAAAACTGTGAAGCCGCTTTTCCCGAGTACAAGAAAATCCATCTTGAAACTTTAATTAAAGAATAATCTATCAATGACAAATTACCAGAGGATGGATATGTCACTCACAGTGTTGGCACGTCATTTCAAAGAACACAACTGAAATCACAGGAGAATAACAGATCTGGGTATTTGTTTGCACTTAACAGACAAGGGGAACATAACTGATAAAAAGCAATTTCTAGAGAGTTTCTATATTAAGAGATTAGTCTGAAATTCCTTCACTCTGAAAGAAAAAGCAGCACTAGAGCAAATCTTCACCTTCTGTGAAGTCTGTAAAACCTCAGATAAAACAAGTAATCACTTGACATGTTTAAAACTGCTCGTTGTTTTTTTTAAATTGTGCTCATGAAGTCTCCACACTGGATGAAACCCTGAATAGCTTTTTATTTGACTTCTTGGAAACAGTTCTTGTATCCCTATTTCAATTTATCTTTTAAAACAGTGCAAGAAGAGGCAGCTGTGAGGATGTGAGAAGTAGGAGTTTTTTCTCTCTGTTCTGTAATTCAAATAAATTTATCTGTACATCTCCTCCCTGGTCCGCTGCATGTGCCTTTCCTCACATAGAGCCATTTACAAAATAGTGACTCTATGTAGAGTTCCTATGTAAATGATAGTAAAAGCTCTTTAAAAACACTGAGTGATTACAATTATTCAATTTCCCACGAAACCAGGATTTTTTTTTGTCCATGAATTGTTATTATTATAAGGCCTGTAACAAGACATATTTCAAATGAGAGGCATACGACCTCAGTATGAATAACCCTAATTTTAGCTTCTCCTGCTTAAGAGAAAACACCAGCATAGTAAAAATCACAGTGAACAATGATTATCAGTTTTTTATTCCTTCTCCACAGAGAGGAGTGGTTTTACCTTTATCTCAGCCAGGAGAACCTTGTAAATCAGGGGGAAAAATACTTCCATCGGAATCATATGGGAATTTCGTATCACCTGAAAGCAACTTGCTGGCAAGACATAAACTTATTATCCTGGGCTATCTAGAGTACCCTGACCACCTCATGCACACATATCCCTTGGCTATAATCCTAGATGTTTTCTGGTCACAATTATTTATCTTTAACTTTCTGTTGGGTTGATTGGCTTCTCTTTTTGATTGCCAGGTACCAACTTTTTGCTTATCTTTGACCCCTGAAACAAATCCAACCTACTCTACCCTTGAAAGGATGTTAAGCCTAAAATAAAAGCCTAGAAATTAATATCTAAAGGCCAGAGCTACAATTCTGTATTTAGACTCAGTTGGACTACATTTCTTTCAGGAACTACTTTGAAATCCCAACCCAAAGGAATTCATTTAGTCTCTATCATGTCCTTTGGCATGAATGCAGTTGTATTATGTTTCTCCCAAAATCTATTCATGCTTCCTATGTGAAGAAGGTATTGGAATAAAAAACTGAAATATGATAAATATAATTAATTTAGATTTCTTAGTTAACAGCAGTGTTAATCAGATTGTCGATTAGACTCTTATTGCCCAGAACTCTCCAGTCAAGGCCCTGACTGTCCAGACAATGCTTACAAAACTTTTCCATCCTTTTGGCCCCAAGCCCATAGAGGACTTCAAGTCACACCTTTTCTATTGGGGCGTTCACAATGCACATGTGATATTTGTGGGGTCAAAAGCACTACAAAAGGGCAATATTGGAGGTTGTCAGAGTTGATTGTATTCTGATGGTAACCTCCCTTTTCTTAGGTATTTTATCACATATTTTGGTACTTTCTGCACTGCTTTAAGTGAATGGTACAAAACTTTGTGATATTCTTCAAATAGGAATTGCTTCTTTCAGCAGAGGAAACCACAGACATTATTCTGGAATTATCAGTCCCTCAAACCTCTACTCTTTTCCCAATGGTGGTTTCTTCCTTTCTGTTTTGAAGATTCTTTCCAATCTGTGGCTTTCAGGGCAGAGGGTGTTTAACACTGTGCAACAAATACTTCCTATGTTTCAGACACCTGAGAGGACAACAGCTTACCTTTCTGAATCTTCTGTGGCTGGAAGTGGGATGACTTATTTGTAAGGATTTGCATTTTTGTCTTATTGATTCTTCCTAACTTCTTTATTATAGATTTCATTGCCTGAAGAATAATATATAAGTCTTTCCAAATGAGATTCAATGTTTGGGGAAAATAGTGACACTTGAGCAACTCTAAATGGATTTTTTTCCCTGAATAATCTTTTATTTACTAAATCCTCTTGAAGAATTGGTTTCAGGGTGAGAATTACTTTTTATTTAAATTATTGCAATAGTAATATCTTTATGTTACACATGGCACTATAACAGGTCTTCAATAACAATCCCATAGTGCTTAAATAATTAATGAATTATATGGGAAAGAGTCTCCTAATGATGACATTATTCCATTGTATGATGAACATAGCAGACCATCATTCTAACAGGCTGGGCCACTATTAACAGCAAGTTTTCCTATGATCACTGGTTTTTGACTATTAGGAATTTTAATTTAACTATAAATAATAGTGTCAACACATATGCTGAGAAGGATAAAATTAGACTTTTATATGAAAAGAAAAAAACTCAGAGCAGTTATACAGCACTTAGTATAACTGTTAAGCAGGATTTGAGCTGGTAACATTTTGGCTCCAGAACTAAAATATCTTAATAGGATATAATTGCTTCTATTAAGGTTATAGAAGAACTTTGTATGTGTAAATCGATACAAAACAAATATGAAACACTGATGATCATTCAGTATGGAAAAAAGGCACCTATTTTCAGCTAAAAGCATTCTCACAACTTATGATGAGTGACAGTACATAATAATGATGCTACTTATTTATTGGAATCAAGATCAGAGGCGCAGGCTCAGGAGTTTCCATAGATCTTTTGTTATGTGGCAAATCATTTTTAAGTTCATCTATGCTTTCAGAGATGCTTGTCTTCATTTAAAAATGCAGGGGTGAAAAGGAAAGGGATAGAAGCCATGGAAATACCACATTTGATTTAATGGCACACACTATCCACCACGAGCATCTAGGATACAGAGTCACACCTAAATACACTCCTTTACCTCTCTCTGCAGGACAGACTTTGACTCAGGCCCCAGGCTGGCCAGGTTTCTTTAGTGAAATGTCTATCTTGAAGCTGGCCTAGTGATAAGATTGGCTTATCTAGTTCTCTTTGTGCAGCCCAAATACACTTTTTGCTTGAAAACTTGAGGGATTGTCCTTTCCTTGGAGCCATTTTTTTTTTCTCTAGCTGGATGAACTGTTTTCTTTTCCTAGGAACTATTTCCAAATACAATCACTTCAAACAGGAAAACATTAACTCTCAAGTCTGCCTGATTCCTTCAGGGGAGCAATTCTGCTGAAGTGAACACTTCTGTGGGGTCTCAAGTCTGTCCCTCTGAACAATCCTTATCTTGGAGAAACGTGGGCTCTTCTTTACTCATATGCCAAGTTCCCTCTGCCCACATACCTTCTGTTTTTTTCTGTAAGAAGGGGACAGAATCAGCATAAAATATCTGAGCAGAAGGTTCTTTGGATACTACCTGGCTGTCTTCCTGTGTTGCTCTTCAACAATGCATTTTTCCACCTAAGATGGTCAGTTACCAAATTCAGGTATTTATAGTATGATTATAAAAGGTACTGAAGGTTTACTTTTCCCTCTAGCTTCCATGAGGACTTAAGAAGTTTTGAAAATTCAAACTCTAGATTGTCTAAACTAGACAGATAATATTAATGCACAGGGGAGTTTTGTTTGTTTGTTTGTCTGGGTTTTACGGTCAAGTTTTTGCCACAAGTGGTTTGCCCAAAGTTACAGAGGGGAATAATGTTAGAGTCAGTCAGTATTCAAACATTGTCTTAAGAAAGATGTCAGAGTTTGAGACCCTGACATCTGGTCATCATTAACCATCACTGTTCACACATGATATTTTACTTAGACTGAACCAGGAGGCAGACAGTAATTTATATCCTGCAGCCAGTGGGAAAAAGTCTGGTAAAATGTATAAGTGATCATGAATAGAAGTCTCTAGCAGGTTCAGCTGTGGGGTAAGGTACGTGAGGAGACAGATTTAAAAAAGGAAATCACACTTTGGTGATTTTCCTGGCTTGGAGTAAGGAGGCTCCACCTCAGTTCATCAGATGAGAAGTGGTGTTAAGGTTCCTTTTCCACAGAATGTTGGGATGTATGCAAAGAAATTTTGCAACACAGATGTTGAGCTTCTTTGTGGTTTTCTTTTCTGTTATTTTTTATGTCTATACCTATAAATTTTCTGGGGGAAAAAGCCTTACAGCATTATTTCATTTAGTTTCAATTGGCATTGTGAAATGTCAGATTAATAGCTGTCAGGCAGTCAGTCAAAGAGCCCAAAAGTTTGCCTGCATACTTCCTTAATTTTGCCAAAGATTAAAATGTCATCACTGCCACTAGGGACATTGGGCATGCTCTAAATTATTCTGTGGACTATACTTTTAAAAGTTTCAGCAGCTAAATATATTTCAATATTCATTTCTTGTACTCAGTATTTCAAAACTTTATGAATTTTCTTCCTGAACTCAGGTCAATAACTGATCAAAGACCACTAATTTAGCAGACCTCCACTTCAGAAATCCTATTTTAAACTTTAATTCCTTGTATCCATACCTTTATAGTTTTTCATACCTTTACAGTTCTTCAAGAGCTTTCTAAATTTGTACAAAGTTCAGGAAAATCTCTGATACTGAAGCAGACTTGGGGAGAAGGATTAAACAGCGAGACTGATAAAGTGATCTTGTGGGATCAAAGAAAAGGTGTTTTTTTGGATGGCATTGAAACTGAAAATGTTTCAAAATTCTGGAAAGTTTTGGGAAGGGAAGGCAAGGCAAGGGATCCCACTGTTATCTTTCAGTATGAAGATAGCTATAAAAGTATAACAAGGTGGGAGAGAGACCAAATTAAGGCATTTTTATTTTCAGTTCTAAGAAATTTCAGTGCAGGGTGTAATGTCTCCACAAAGTTGTTCTCTACCCACCTGTTTTTTTGCTTCTGTGCACACCTGGCATGAAGGGACATCCTTGTAAAGAGGTTTTTGTGGATTTTGCTTTGTTTCCTTTCCAGAGAAGCAGTGCATGGCTTTCATGGTTTCAGCTAAGCACTTAATAAAGCCTTTGAAATTTGTCCCTGTATCTATTACAGAGGGTAAAGACTCAAATGCCTCAGTATCTGATCAGTGTTCCTGTTTCATTGTCTTTACTCATAAACTGTGTCCTAATTTCATTAATACCTGGGCTTTTGGGGAGAATTATGCTTGTGCTTTATCATATTCTCCACACAGGCAAAACAGACCTTGAAATTAATTTTGTTTCACTTCTCAGTGTTTTCTCTGTGAGCCTGACAGTGGGATAAAATCTGGCTGAGGTTGTGAACATAGGGATGTCCTCCAGCTGTGATACACACATGAAGCAATTCTCCTTCCAGTGATCATCTCTGAGTGCACAGACACAGCAGATGCAGACAGCTACAGACAGTGGAGGATCACCTGCAGAATAAACCCAAGGGAAGAAAAAGATCTTTCTGGAAGTCTGCTGCTGAAAACCTACCACAAAAGAACCCCCAAAAAATCCAACATAACAAAGATGAACAAACAAACAAAGTCAGCTCTGGTGAGATTACTGTGTTCAAGAAAGACTGGGGTTTGCACTGTTTTTGTAAAATAATAGTGATTATTGTAATTAATATTGCCCTCTAAAAGGAGCAGCAAAAACTATAACACCACCAATTACTGACAAACAGCTCATATGTAAAGAACCAAAAGACATCCATATTACAGCCTTTTTTATTTCTGTAAATGGTACTGGAAAATTTTATTTTCATTTTGAGTTTTTAGCTCATTCACTGTCAAAAAGTAACACATTTTCAGTTGAAGAAACCAATACACTTCATGACACAGATGATATTAAGAAGACCACCTTAATAGTTAAGATCTGAAATTTTTCTCGGAGCATAAGAGTTGCTCCTGCAACTGAAATTATTAATGTGAGTTATTCAAAATAAAAGCAAACTCTGATAAAAAATTATATGATGGAATTGTGGATTTTTAAACCTTAGTTTCCACTTTGAAACAGTTTTCTTCTAATCTATATTCAAACTCACTACATGACTGTCAGAGCTCTTCATGTATCTTCATCCTGTATTTCCATTCCTCATCTAGGCATGAATATTTACAAGGTTAATCTTCAGTACAAAGAACATGCAAAAATTTTTTTTTCAAGTATCAAGGAAATGTAGATAAGCCATAGCACTCCAGCAAAAACTATTAACTTTCAGCATCCTTAACACTGATTAGCTCTAAGGTAATTGAGATCAGTTAATGTCTCACTGGGACAAGAACCTTCTTTTTTTCCAAGTCTATCATCAAAACTTCTGTCTGCATTGAGAACTCCAGGAATTGAATGGGATTCCATCTCACCTTCTGCAGGCTGCTGAACATATTCCTTATAATTTTAAATTTAAACCTCTCTGGGATAGTCTCATTAAAAAAGAGCATTTCATTGGCTGCATAAGGGAGTAACAAAGCTGTTACCTCTTTCTGGTCAATTATATCGATTGCAATTCTGACATTTTCAAATGTATTTCTCCATTTACTCCAATTATACTAAGCAGATTGTTAAGAAGATTGTCTTGGACTTCGAAAGACATGCAATGAGTCAGCTCACTTGTACTTGTGTCAAAGTTAATTAATTTTTCTAAATCTAAAATGACCAGGGATGCATTCTGCTTTCTGTTTTGAATTAAAATCACTTTTTCACTGCTGTGTTATTCTGAGTTTGTATTGATTTTAGGTTCAAAGAGCATTAACTTCAATTCTAAATTTTCTTTTAACCTGTAGAGAACATGGAGGCATCAGAAGCTCTGCTTAGAAATTTCCCCAAGGGGCTCATCCAAAGCTTAACAAAACATTTTCAGTAACTTAATTTCAGTTGATGTCTTTGAAGAACTTTCTCTTTTATCCATCAGGGTCAATGTTTTGGGAATGCTTTTATTCAAATGCAAAACATCCCAAACTAAGAATAGTCTTTTTTTTAGCTGGAATTATTTTAATATTTGCAAATGCCCCAAAGCAAAAACAACAACAACAGAAAAACCCAAAGTAGGTATTTTAGAGTAATTTTCATTTAAATAAAATAAATCTGTGGTGGCTTAGCCTTGGCTGATAGTCAAAATCCCACCCAGCTGCTCAGCTACTCCCTTCACTCAGTGGGAAGAGGGGAAAAAGATAGGAAGAACAATAAGATGGTTCATGTGTTCCCATAAGGACAGAAAAATCAATTACCTTTGTGGAATTTATTGTCAATTAAAATATGTATTTAATTGCTGATGCAGGTACTAGCTAAAAAATTATAAATATATATTCAAATTTGAAAACAACACTTCCCCTCCTTTTCCCAGGGTCAGCTTCACATGTTGCCCCAGACTCCACCACCTGAGCAGTGCAGGCAGACCAGGGGGTCACAGTCCAAAACCAGCTGTTTCTCTCTGAAGTTTTCTCCTTCTCACATCTGCTCCAGCATGGGCTCTCAAGGGTGGCAGCTCCCTTGGGAGTGGCCATCTGCATGGGCTGAAGTGGCTGCTTTGTCTGGCGCCAGGTAGAACCTTCTCCTCCTCTTCTTCCTCCTGCTGCTGCTCCTCCGACCTTGCCTCTTCTGGTTTTGACTCTTTTTCTTCTCGGTCCCCATTTGGCACTTTCAGCCCCTTCTCTTAAATGTGGCTGCCACACTGGGTCAGTTGGGGTTGGGCACGGAGCAGCTCCAGCCAGTCCTCACAGAGACCTTTCCTTGACACCTGCACCCAGCACAAATTCAAAGGAAATATTTAAATCAAACCTTATCGCTGGGCTGGTTCTTCAGGGTTTGGCTCCTATGGTGTTTTTGCACCTGCAGTTAATTCCAGCCAACAGGACCTGTATCTGAAGGAGTGTGGAACAGCCAGGACAGTCAGCCTCCCAGCTTGCACCAGGAGCATGCCTTTCAGGGAGCAAATTTTGGGATCACCCCAATGCACTGTGCTCACGCTGTGGCACAGGCTCAGAGTAACCAATCCAGATTCCTTTGCAGCAGCACCTCACCCACAAGGGATGGCCCAGGGTATCCCTGGCCCAGGCCAAGCCCAGGCACAGCTCTGGAGCAGGGCTGAGCTGGTCTGAGCAGCTGCATGCACGAGCAGGACACAGGCAGGACATGGGCGTGGATATGGGCATGGCATGGGCATGGGATGTCTGTCCATCTGCTCTGCTGCTGTGCTGCACCTCTGGCCAGTGCACAGAGCACTGAGAGCATTGCTGTACTTGGTCTGGGACCTGTCAGCTCCCCAGAGTGTTCTGGCCAGTGTGATGTGATGCCTGCTTGCTAGACTAGCTGTAACGAGCTCGACAGTATCAATCTTAAAACCCAGTGAGGCAGAAGCCACGTGACCAAAGAGAGATAAAAAATACGAGTAGGTTTGACGCAGTAATTACCTCCGTGATAGCTCTTCCCAGGTAAGGTGGATTGATGATGACAACGGAGGGAAATTTGCCTTTCTAGTACTGTTTCTGAACAAAATTCCCCACAGCTGTCAATCAGGTCATTTTACCCTCGCACTAAATTAGCACCGTTTATTTTAACAGTGTCTTTTTTGCAATGCTGAAAGGTGAACTATATTTTAATTCAACCTTGAGAATATTCTTGTGTGCTAAAAGTTCTTATATTTGTGTAGTCTTATTTCTTAAAAAAAGGTGTTGGACATATGAGCTTGGTCCTGGTCTGAAGACCACAACCTAGCAAGCATTTTTTATTCTTTTACTTTATAACTATAAGCAAATGGTATTTTTTCTTTGATCATGGTTACATAGATTTTATTTTCATTTTACTGTGTAGCTGTAAGATGTTGTCTGCTTCATATAGCATTTTCCATACTTGGATATTTTGTTTTATTAATACAGCAAATGACTTTTGAAATGACTCTTGTGTCTCTCCTGCACTGTCAATAAAATGCTGTAAGACTGACTGATGCATGGGACCTTGCATGGACTTGTTACCACTACAGGCAGTTTTACAAAGAAGTTATGGCAACATAAAGCTGAATATTTCAAAGGTAGTTCTCAGGCAAATTACTTTTCTCCTCAAAATAGGAGCTACAAAATACCCTATGCTAAAGCAGGGTATGTTAGGAAGTGGTCACTTAGTTCAAGGATGGTTTTAAATTCCAATCCATCATGAAGGTTTAAATATTTTTGTGGAAAGACTGAAAGCTTGGATTTCCATTCCTATTCCAAAGACATATTTTGTCGAAAAATGTTCAGAGTTACTGCTTCAGGCAAAGACTGTACCCTGTGTTTCATCTTTCAGTGCCCTGATCTCGTGCCCTGAAGACTCATGCTCCCTGAGGAGCAAGGTGAAGCTTTTCCAGGAAGCAATACTGTGCCCACTGTTCTCCTCTTGCCTTTTCCACAGCCCATGAACTGTGTTTGACACAAAACCATGAAACTGGCAAAATTTCTGTGTCACAAGTGAGGCCCTCTCAGACTTGCCTATAACTTACCCTGAAGGATGCTCTGAAATGTGTGCGGGTTCCAGACCTGGAAATGCAACAGGCACTTCCTGACTCATTCAGTTTAGAAAGGCACAGCTTTGGGAAAGTGAAAACAGAAAGTAAGCCCTTGCATTATTAGGTTTATAATAAATTAATAACCTTAAATGTATACTTATTACTATTATTATTATTATTATTATTATTATTATTATTATTATTATTATTATTATTATTATTATTATTATTATTATTATTTTAAACATTTAAGGTTGTCTCAGGTCTGTTTTTTTGTGGGGTTTTTTTTTGTACTAATATCAGAGGATCTGGTTCCATAAAACAAACAGAACCATTATGATGAGATTTGCACACAATATGTTTAATCAAGTGCTTGAGTCTTCTATGTCTGCACATTCTTCCAAAGCCATCCACATGCATAGATGATGGGTTTTATAAGCTCAAAATGGTCTCAATGCCTGAGATTCCCTCGTCTTCATGCACAGATGCAGATGCCTGTGGCTCACTAGAACTACTTGGTGTGCCCAGGCCTCCTTTCAGAGACAAAATTTAGCAGTAACACTGTGTTTCCTGAGGAGGCAAAGCCAGGTTCACATCTGGAGCCTGCTCAGCACGTTACAAGCTGAGTCACTTAGGGTTTGAAATGATGGTGGTGTCATCACTACCCGCTAGTGAAGGACAAAAATGACACCCATAGGTCAAAAATGGTCTACAAATTGCTCCACCTGTCTTCTCTGAGACAGGAAGAAGAGCAGGTGCAGAGCTTTCCCTGTGCTCACTCCAGATGCAGGATCCATGCTGAGTGCAGCTGGGAAGCAGGAGCATCTGCTGGCACAAGGTCAGGCAAACCAGAGAGCCACTGATGCAAAATGGGAGTGAAACAGCTTGCAGCCACGGAGCAGGGACATGATTCTCCTGCCTGGACAGATGTCTGAAACTGTGCTGTTTGCCCCACAGGGCAGGTAGGTGTTTCTGTGTTTCTGTGAGCAGGGGAAGGATCAGGATCCTTGTGGGAATGAGGGGGAGAAGAGTTGCTGGCAGGGAGGTGAGGCAGGGGCTGCTCTGCAGCAGCAGCAGGAAGGAGTCCCAGGGGCACACTTGGCACCAGCTGCCAGCTGGACCACCCTGGACCCCATGAACTGTGGGTTACTGAACTGTACCTCCTCCATCCTGGAGTGTCTGAGCTCTTCATTAAATCTCAGCCTTGCCACTCTGGCCTCAGCTGAGCTTTACATAACTGCTTGGAGACAGGCTTGTGTGATTAAGAAAATTTGGTAGAGTCCCAGAGGTATCGAATAAACCTGAAAGTACTTTAAATCTGTAACTTAAGGAGGCTCTTCTTTCTGGTCCCTTGGTTAGAAAAAATAATGTATAAAGGAAATTTCACTTGGGTTTTTTCTTTTTTTTCCTTTGTGAACGCTCAGATTTCATTCCACACCACTTTATGCACCCTTTTAATGAAACTTTTCATCAGACATACAAATTGGATAATGTCAGGCCTCTCTTTAAAAACTGAAATAAATGAGTGAGTCTTTGCTAGTGAGCAAACCTATTCAATCAGCTTCTGTGTAGAAGCAGTTTTCAGCATTAGGAACTGGATACCTCCCATTAACATGACTTAGTGCAGCTGTGAAATGCTGCCAAACTTATGTAATACAATTATTATGTGGCGGCATCACATAAAATAAACCAGGGCTGCCACTGCAAGCTCTCATTTGTAACAATTCTAGTTTTAAAAGCTGATGAAGAACATCAGGCTATTCTGTGGCAAAAGGTAGATCTGGGAAATCTCAAAAGAGTCCCATGAGGATAAATAAAAAACTGCAGTACAAGACATCTTATCAAATTTACAGCCTGTCGCATTTCAGTGTTGGTTCTTGCTTTCCTAGAGAAAAATGGCAAAACATTCTCTTCTCTGCAATTAAATAAACATGAATTCTCAATATCTACATGTCAGAAATCAGGCTGCAGAAACTTATTGTAGTGCCTTGATGATTGTTCTGATTAAAATAATGTACAAAAGCTTCTTGACTTAAATAAGATAAATTTTCTGTTGATCTAGTCCTCTGTGCAAGGAGGGAAAAAAATATGGTATTTCTAAAATTATGGTGGGTTTTTTTCTACAAAAGCCAGGAGTCCAGAGACTGCATGTGTAAACAGATGATTCAGAACAAACTCATCTGATTATGGCTTTAAACAAAGATATATGAATCCAGCCAGGACTTAAGAAATTATGTTTGAGACTACTGAATTAATCCACAAGATCTTTACAATTCCAAAGGCATTGACAAAGCTATGCAATGCTGACATTTAAAGATGAGAATTTATTTCCCTCACATTAAAGTAATAACAAAAGATATACTCCTTCCTCCCTGTTAGGTCATTTAAGGTTTTATGCTTTGTGGCCATATTTTGGAAGCATTGTTTAGAGCAGACCCCTGCTGCTGCAAATGAATCTTAATGTTTAATTAAGTGGAGTTTTAGCAGCTTTGCTCCTCCTTTCATTACTTTCTAAGTCTGTCCTTGTAGACCTTGTATCTCTCACCATTCATTTAAATACCAAATATCACTTGAAAAGACAGATGAACTAATAAAAAAGTTCACTCAGTATGGTTTCTTTTGGCCAAAAAAACAACTTCTATCTTTTTTTTGTTCTTGCTTTTCTTCCTTCTAAATAACACTGCTACCTAGAGAATGTATTATTTAATGCTGTGATTTTATCACTCGTTTTAAAGGCATTTCCTGTCACTGAAATCTTTCATTCCTTTACTAGAGAAGTTCTCCACAGCACATTGTTTTCACTAACCTCGTGTATTGAGAGGTAGAGATGTGAGTAACAATCATCTTTTGTTGAAGTGTTACATCCTGGAACTTAATATTTTGCTCTTTTTCTACCCCTAACGTAGGATGAGCAGGAGCACTTTGCTGTTAAACTTTGCATATTCTTACATGACCCACTTAATTTTTGGGACACAATACAGGGATCTCCAGGGGTCAAAACCTGGATGGCTTCTTTGTTAGGCCCCGATTTTTTTCTGGTGCGCTGCATCACTCTTCCTAAAAAGACTGCACAACTTTTAACTGAGAAGCAAAGGTGCTGGCTGTGGAGTTCTTCCTGCAGTCAGTTTGTCAAAAAAGGCTCTTTGTGCAAAGCCTTGTGACTGAGCAGATGTGATCTCATGGTTTGCTGCCAGCTCCTTTTCTGCCAGCCCCTGAGGCTGTCGAGTCCTGCCAGTCAACTTTTGCCACTTGCAGACCACTGTGAGAGTCACTTTAACTCACTAAAACAAGGGGAACAGGGCGTGGATTGATTTCTGCTGCACTACTGAGCTCCAGCAAGGGGTGAAGCACAGCAACCCAGGCAGGGGCAGGCATTGTTTAAGGGATGGGTGAAAGAAAAAGCTGGAGTTGAAGCAAGCTCACATCAGCCCGGGATCTTTAATTTAGGTGCTAATTTTCTCCTTAATCTGCTAAAACAAACAAACAACAACAACAACAAACGCATCCATACCCCTCCTCCCCAAAAAAGAAAAAAAAAAACCTCAAAACCCACTAAGAAACCCCAAAACCCCTCCAAAAACCCCAAACCCAAGATGACAAAAAACCTACAATGAGGATTTTGGGCTTTAATCCTCTGTAAGGACTCTTGAAGCACAAAGTCTCTTATGTGTTTAGATACAATTAAAATGAGATGCAGAAAAAGGGAAGGTTACCATGGAATTATATTTACTGTTTCATCACCATCACCTGCTTGCACTTATTTTCCCATTTGAAGTCCATACTGTATGAGTTCTGTAAAGGTCAATTACTGTGATCATTCCTCTATTTTAATTAGCTTTGGTTTACATATTTGCATTTTTGTGAAATTTTACTATAATTATTTCCTGCAATCTGGCAACTTCTCACCACCCCAGCTGCACAGTTGCTGAAGAGTCAAACTTGACAGGAAACCTGGCAGTTAATTTTGTCTATAGGGTGTCCTAAGTTGCCATAGAGATGGTGAGAGTTCTGGCCCTTAATATTTAACTGAAAAACCCCAGAAAGATGTTATGAGCACAAGGAATTGTGTTGTTCCAATGATCCCTAAAAGCTGGAATGGTCCCATGGGCCAAGGGCAGCCAGGTGCATTTCAGGACTTGTCAGGAAACACTGGTAGAAGATGTTGATTCACAAGTTTTGATGGCCTCAGTTTCTGGTAATTATGAAAAATCAGCTGCCTTCAGACACTTGACTTCTCTAGCCATAGAGGAAATGTGATGCAGTTAATCTCAGGAGAAACAAATTTTAGAAACCCTTGCTGGTTTACTAGAATAAACCTCTGAAATTCTGAACCATGGATGTTTGATTAGAAGATACAGTAATTGGTACTCCTTTTATAGAATACTTTTTTATTATTTTCCAAATTTTAATTCACAAAACACATTTCTTGTCATTCACATTGCGCTGGGTTTGTGCTCATCAAAATAAAACAGTGGGGGCCATGTTTCATACATGCTGCAGTTGAAGGAAAATCAAAATTGTAACTGAGTACTGAGAATTTGGACCCTCAGAACAACTTTGTCACAGAGTTTTGAAAAGAGACCTTTATGTAGTCTGCATATATTCTACTTACTGACTGTTCAGAGTTAAATTTGGTTACAGGAAATATATCTGTTTAAGTACTTGTTAATGATAAGGGGAAATCTATGGTATTTATAAGGTTATATTTGACTTAAATTTTGTTTTGGCAAACAACTCAGGAAGTGGATCATTTTTCAAACTGCTTTCCAAGGTGACAAGTTGGGGGACATTCTTCACCCTTGCAATCTCTTGGTTCACATCCATGGACATAACTTCTAAAAATTCAGATTATTGGTCTCCCTTAGATCTTTGATAGAACATACCTGGTGGACCAGGCTACACCTGAAATGTTTCCATTTGCTCTCAGGCTGTTGTGTTATCTAATTAACTTTAGAAAATGCACCTGATTTCTTCCATTTTTGTATCCAGCATTTCTTAAATGGTGAGTTTAATGTACACTTACTACTTGGCAGACCTCCTAGACTCTTGTCCTTTATAACAGCTGTGGACTCAACCTTGACAAACTTTATTTTGAACTACAAGTTTGGTGTAATGATCACACATAGGCAAATACAAATTATTGGCAGAAATCAATAGGCCAAACACTGTTTTTGTCATGTAAGTCTTCCAGCCCAAAACATATACTTTGAAATTAATAGATTTATTATGAATTTACTGCTTGTTCCATGGGTAGTCTGATACAAATATTTAGGATTGGGATTTCTTAGGTTTTATATGTTGTGTCATTTGCCATACAATGAAGTTTAGGTATCACTTCTTAAGCAATCAGAGTAAAAAATCAGAACAGGTAAATCAAGCCTCTAAATATTTAAAATTAAAGCTGTCTGTAAATACTCTAAATAACTAGATTGAGAAAGAGGCAATGGCATAAGTGAAGAAAGAATGGTATCCACAACTAATTCTTTAAAGCTCCTTTGTACTACAGATTTTTTTTATTGTTAGGATAATTTAAGAGAATAAAATAGATATTTATCTATTCAACAAAAGAAATATCAGACTTGATATTTCATCCCTTTGTAATACATACTAAATTGCTGTGCAAATGTTTTCATACAATACTATCAGAAACCAAATTAAGAAAAATTGAATTCTAGGTCAATATAAATTGTATTTGCAAGATATGGTTTAACAGATTAGAACTGCAGTTAAAACACTGTTACAGAACAATGATAAATCCAGGAGGATAAAACCCAGTCTCAATTAAATGGAGAAGTGCCACATGAGATGGATAAAGATTTGGAAGTTAAAAAGTCATGTATCAATAACTAAACACGCCTTGGAGCCATCAATGCCTGGGTAGAAGAGCTCTAAGAAAAGCCTGTTTGCTGCAGGAAATTTGAGTCACTGACCCTCTGAGACATCACTAGAACAAAGTCACACCACTGGGTTAGGGAGGATGCCATGGAGCTGTGATTTGTCAGCATTCCCAGATGTTATTGAAAATACTATTGATTTGTGTGCTGGGTTTATTTTTTTCTTCAGCAGTCAAGTGTGTTAATTCTGGTTTCCTGCATAATTCCAAACAGCTAGTTCCACTGAAGGCTATAAAAAATAAAAGATGTGATTCATTTTATCCTGAAATATTGTCCTTTTCCTGCTTTATTTCAAAGTTGTTATTGCAAAGTCAGATCAAGTTAGGCAAACAGATCTTATCACTCCTTTAAGAAAACTTTTTCTTACCTTTTCAGCACAAAGAAAAGCAGAAGTGTTCTAAAGCCACTGAGTTTTTTTTTTTAATAAAAAAAATAGATTATTTTAAAAACTCTATCATTCTCATAATTTGGAATTAGAAGCTAGAGAGAAAGATACAGTGGCCTTCGTCAGAGATTTGCCTTACCTGTAAAAGTCTATTCAAACTTGCTACATTTTTGGGAAATCACTGCCCTTTCTTGGCAGGGGTTTGTTAAGTGTTATAACAGTCACATATTCCCCAAAGTTGCCATCTACACTGGCAATGCTCCTGCTGGGGATAAGCATGACTTTGGATTGTCTTCTGAGATGCTTCAGGTCATACCTGGCGCAGCAGATGCCTGAATTCTGAGTCTGTTCTGGTGCTCTCAGTGACATCCTGATAAGGACTCGTGAGGGATGCAGATCCCAGATCCAAACACGGGAAGATAAAGTGCAGCAGTAGGATGAGAGGAAGGATCCCAGGGTCAAACAGAGAGAGACAGTGATGGGAATGGCAGTGTGGAAAGGACTGTGGTTCTTAGGGAGCAACGGGAGAAGAATGTGGGCCTGCAAGGTTACTGATGGGGGACAAAGCCTGAGACATGAGCAAAGAGAGATGTCATAAAGGTCCCAAAGGGAAAGTCTGGGACTGGAGGCTGCAAAGAGCGTGGGGAAGGGGAGAGCAAGAGAGAAAGTGAATGAGAAAGCAGAGATGGAAAGTGCGAGTGCTTTATGAAACGAGCTTATTGTGTGACCTCGAGGTCAGGTAACCTCCACACATTGAATCAGTTCCTGCAGATTTAATGAACTCAGGACTGGAGGGGACACCAGAAGCACCAAATCTAATCTTAGCCTCTTTGTTTCTGAGCCTGGCACTCTAATCCCATTGGGATATCTGCCCCATCATTTAGACGGATCTGCCTTTCTTGCCCAGGACCTCCTCTCAGAGACTGACCTACCTCTTTCCGGGCCATGAATGATTCATCCTCCCCAGGAATTTTTCTTCTTTCTGTCCATAAATCTCCTAGCAGACCTGGCTCCAAGTCAGATGTTCCATCTCACAACCCTTACACTCATTTTCTTTACTTGTGAAAAACACTGCTGTTGCTGGCACAGGCAATGTTTGGCCATCCATACAATTCCTGGTGGCTTTATATTCAAACCAGTCTATTTTGCTGTAGACCAGCACAAAAATGCCCACAACTATAAAAAAAATTACCACTAGCAAATGCATCCAAATTCTTCTTAAAGGCAACACAAAACATATTCTTTTAAAGGCAGGAGTAACTACAGTCTACTTAAAGCAACTTCCAGAATTAAAGCACAACTACTACTTACTGTAAATTCTTGCTCAGATAGCATATTCCCTTTAGAAAGCCAGACAGATGGAACCAACTGATAGCAATTTTATTTTCTTCCCTTCTTTTTTTTTTTTTTTTTTTTTTTTTTTTTTTTTTTTTTTTTTTTTTTTTTTTTTTCTTTTTTCATGTCTGAGGAGAAGGGAAAACACACAGAGAAAGAGGCAAAAATTCTAGACAGGTTATGGCTGGTTAGGCAAGAAGTACAAATAGTAAAACACAGAAATGAGAATTCCATTCCTCAGTTTTGAGCAAAATTGTGAGCAAGCCCACTGACTTCTTTACAACACTTTTCCTCCAGCGGCATTGTTCTTTCTTCCTTTATTTAGCTCTTTGGAAAGCAGAGATATGCTTGGGGGATGTGTTGGGAGGCATTTGTAAGAAGATAACTTGCATATGACTGCAACAAAGCTCACTCTTAGCCTGTGGTTCCAACCTCTCCCTGCTTGTATTGCCTGGGATCTTAGCAGCAAACTTTGAAAACATTTACAGCAACTATATAGAAGTGAATAAAAAAATCACTTCTGATAGTCTTACAGAAGAGGCGAGGACTGATGGCATGGGGAAAAAAAAATATGACTGCAGGAGCTTCTTTTCTTGGCAAATGGGTACCCTTCAATCAAAACGTGTTTCATTCTGTCTCACCAAATGTCAGATAACAGACTGAGAAGTACAAGTGAAGCCTAGAGAATGGAGCAGTTTGCCTTGGAAAACAGTGACTCTGAAAGGAATTTAGGGGTCACAATAGAAATATGACACCAAAGGGCTTTTTGCAGAGCTGTGGGAAAAGGGTTAATGCCATCCATGGGTGTAGAAACACAGGAGGAGAGGGAGGTGAGCTCACCTCTGTGTGGTTGTTATTGCAATGCCCTGGCCTGCTCTGGTCTCTGTGCTTTCAAAGGATGTTGGTGAGGGTGTTAAAAAGAGCCATAAAAAGTATTTAATGGCTGGAGATGTAATGACTTACAGTGAGAAATTTAAAGCACTCATTTAGTTAAGCTTGTAAAAAGAAAGATTGAAGGGTGATTTGATAATGGTTTATAACCATATGCATAGGGAAAAAAACACCAGGGAACAAAGGATTCTTTAATCTACTGGAGGAAAAAAAGAAATATAGAAGGATTTGATGACTGAAAACTGAAACTGAAAATAAAAAAATAAGATATATATTTTTAGCTGGAAAGGTAAAAATTACTGAAAATTAGCAGTGAAAATGATGAATGCTCTGCCTCCTGCTGATTTTATATCAAGACTAGAATCTCCTTCAGAAGCTGGCTGTAACTGAAGAAAATATTTTTAATTATGTTAATGTAAGGAGAAAAGTAGAAAATAAAATAGGCTCCTCATCAACTTCAAGCATATTAGTTTGTTGGATTTTTTTTAAATCAGTTTAGTAGCTTGCTTGATTTTCAGGATCATAGGCCTCTAGTGAATAGACAATGCCAAGGGGTAACATCCAAATCAACTGACTACAGACTTGAATTTAGCTCTGCAGAATAAACTGGGTAAGACAATGATTTGTACAGAACTGGATATCAGCAAAAGTTTGTCACCACATTTATAGAACTTGTCATAAGATATGCAGCAAATAACACCTCCCTCCCCAAAATTTATTTTGGAGGAATTTGATGTCAAGTGTCCAAAAAGCAAGAAGTAGAATGATATTTAGACTGAGCATTCCTTTATGGAGTTCATGAAGTTAAAGGACACTGAATTAAAATGTCAGGGGAAAAATTAATGAAATAAAACTCCTTAATATTTGAAAATAATTCCATGGACACTTTGGTCTGACTTAGAATTTTATTTGCTGTTTTAGTTGTTTTAACTTTTCCCTTTTTGCTTCCTTTCTCCCCCTTTTTTCTGGATGTTTCTCTGTGTCCCACACAAGGAAACCAGGCTGGAACAGGTCCCTGACAGAGCCTGCTCTTGTTACAGCTCCAGTTCCCCAGGCTGTCTGTGCTGACTCACTGCACCTCACCTTGCTTTTGAGACTGGAGGAGACCCTGATCCTTGTTATTCTCCTTTAAGAGTAAGCAAATAATTCATAATGAATTGCTGATTGGGTTAATTTCACTCCCTCCTCCCTGTTTGTGAGTTATTTATGATTCTCATAAATACACTTGTTGAATAGTTCCTATTAACAATCCCAGCCTGCATCTCATTTCAGAGCTCTTCACTGCAAGGCTTCGACGTGTGACATTTGAGCTGTGTTATCTGGTTTAAAGTAAGGATTTCTTGTATCCTTTTCCATCAGATGACTGAATTCCTGGGGTTCACTTTTCTTAGCAGCTTAGGATAGTTTATCAAAGGAAAGCAAGAATCCTCCTGTCACACACACTGTGATCTCTGACAACTATTGCCACCTTTCCCTGTCCTAGGTGTAAATTGGAGACAAAGCTTTCCTACTCAGCTTTCAAGCAGATATTTTTGTTATACAGTAATGGTCTGTTTATAAGCAGTGTGTTAAATGAAGCCTTTTCTGCTCAAGGAAATGATACTAGCTTTTTTTTTTTCCATTCTGAGTTCCACCATATATTCCTGATGTTTCCTTCCTTTTTCACCTGGCACCAGAGGAGGTGCTGCCGCCTTGCCTATTTCTTTGCTGTAGTCACAATTGCTTTCCTGTGCAGGAAATCAGGGTCAGACTGTAAACAAATTCCATTGAATCATGCCCATAACATATTCCTCCAACAAGAAACATAATATCTCAGTGGTTTCTGGATCTTGGGCCAGATTTTACCAGGCGAGTGACTGTGTAGTGCATTTATAGTGACCACAGTGTCACTGCTCGTGTACCACTGATACTCAGGGCACTTGAGAGCCTGAGGAACTAGAGCTGTAATACCTCCCCTGATTAAACTGGTAAATAGACCATCACCATATTTCTTCCCTGTTCTTCAGCCTGCAAAGAAAATGTGGCACAGGAAAAGGATTTATTCTCATAGGTTTGTCCTTCAGATTCATTGCAGTAATCACATGGTCTATTCTTGCCACAATTTATGCTTTATAAGATGGTTTCAGTCCTACAATTCCTGTTTTTATTCTTAAACATCACCTACTAACTGTGGTGGTGGGAGAGAAGACAAATGTGTCAGACTCAAGGTGATACATGGGGGTTGTATAGAGGTGGAAAAGAATAAGGAAATTAATTGCTAATTCATTGGTTCTAAACATCAAGGAAATGAGCACAAAGAACTGGAAATTCTTCTTGTAAAGAGGTGACCTGTTCTAACTTGCTGTGCTGAAAGCCAGTGAGAAGGGTTTTATGGTTGTAATGTAGAAAAACAGTTAAAAATACTGGCCACAATATTTTTAGGAAGGACAAGGCAGAGAGAATCTTCTTTCTAGCAAACTAGGTCTCATTCAGAACTGGATGGGCAGGAAAATACATTAATCAGTGCACAGGCTAGCAAGGTGAGGTGTGGCTGCTTGTTAATAAGCTAAAATAAAAACTAAACTAGCATAGAAAATGAGCTATAGCTTCAGCAATTGTGTGAACAGAGCCAAGTGATGTTACAAATCAAGCTGCAGTGGGATGAACATGAATAATTACTTCAGATAATTTAAGATAGTTTCCTTTAATAAAACTTCTACATTAAGATTAACTAACCTCCTGTTCATCATGACAATGGGCAAAGGTTTATTGATCCTCACACTGAAATTACAGTTGTTGCCCAAAACTTGCCCAGTTCTAGCCTGATAACATTCCATAAACATAAAGAGAGGCCTTATTTTTTAACTTCCATACTTAAATTTGACAACTGAATTATCCAAATCTTAAGAATATTATATGTAAAGATTGGGAGGGAAAAGGAAAGAAGAAAACCTCAAACAAATGAAAGTAAGGAATAAATATTTGCCAGTAGTTAGAAAGTAGCTTCTCTGCAGATATGGGCCTACCCTAAAGAATGCATTCAAATGACAACTTAATAATTTGTTGTTCTTCACATATTTATCAAAGGTACTGTTTGCAGAATGAGTCATAAGTTATAAGGAACTTTTTATTAAACTCATTTAGTTTCCATCACTTTTTATACCAACTTTTAACTTCTTCTAGTAACTCAGACAATAATTTACATATTATTATATGAATCAACTGAGTTCTCACTCTTTGGAGTTTTTCTCTCTTTGGAGGTTTTCTGTATTAATAAGTATTTTGGACCATGGCAGATATTGCTGGGCTGTTTCCAGTGAAAAGAAAATCTACAAAAATGAATAGTCTCTCTAAATGCATTGTCTGAACACATGAGATTTTACCTGCTAAATTATCCTAGGCCTAATAAAAAATGTGGTGAAATAACTTTTGGAGGATTCTGTCATTCGTTACCTCTATCTCTTTGTGGATTGCAGGAGCCAACCTAGTCAAACTGACTTAAAACTAGATGTCTGAAAGAAGTTTTTGTTGAATTTACCCCCAATAAATAATTGCAATAAGAACAGTTTTCACACATTTTCAAGGTCTTAGTATAAAGCATTTAAAGTCTAGAAAGTAATAATGCAAAATTCTGGTGAAAGTTTCTGGTATTTTGACATAAATTATATGACACAATCTAAATTGCATGGCCATATTTTCCTTTTTCCTCTATGAGTTCTGTTTGTTGCAGGCATACCCATAGTCATCAAGACCTCTTTTATCATTATGTCCCAATACATGCCTGCAGGATTTATTTACTGTGCTCTGATAAATCCTTTTTTGAAATCAGAAATATTAATTGTCCTGTGTAGTTTTTTGTTCTGATCTTTAGTTTAGCATCCAAGTACTTCATAAACCATACCATAACACATCTTTACAGCTGGAAATAGCAACAGAATTCAGAGATTAGGAATAAAAGTATTCTCTAATTTTAGAATAGACAAATTGTACCTTATTCTGTGGGTGGTGTTGTGCTTTCTCCAAAATCAGTTGCACCACTCACGGAGATGTCTGAGTCTCTCAGTACTGTCAGTGGTACTTATACACCTCTGCTCTGTCACCTCCCAGGAGTAATCTCTCCATGCCAGATTTAGGTCAGTTTAATGCTACTGAGAAATAGCTGCACTCTCACACTGCTCAGAAAATGAAGTCATATGCAAATGAATGGGAATCAGATTGCAGTGAAAGTCTTCAGACAAAATTTATTAGTCTCTGGCACATCAATCAATGGCTGTGCATAAAAGATTCGTATCAGACTGAACCTTTCATAAAGGATGAAATTTACAGTTCCTATAACATCCTTATGCATAAACTTAAATGTGAATTGTGAATGTTTGCAATTATCTAGGAAATGGCCTGCTCTTATAATTATTAAAGCAAATGTATAAACCCTGCATGAGAGAAAACACGGTTTGACTGCTATTAAGAGACAATTTAATGTATGAAATCACATTAGCATGCTCAAAAGATGGCTTTCCATCATTCACATGAACATTACAAGCCTGTTGTATGAAGCTTCAAGAAGAGGATAGGAGATCTTTCAGGAGGAGCCCTAATGAGTGCAGAACTTGCACATGACAAGTAGAGCAGAGCAGCTGCCTGCTGCCCTGAGAAACCACCCACTGCACTGCTTATGCCATATGTCAACGAGCGAAGCTGCTTCTACAAACTGGTACAGAAAGTTTGTTGGACAAATAATGCCAGTTTCCAAATCTCAGTGCTTCACTTTGCTTGGATATTTCCCTCACACTTCAGGAGATGGGAATGGGAATGGGAA
>VZRX01015504.1:0-27109 GCA_013398075.1 Notiomystis cincta | reverse complement strand
TTAAAGTCCCTTCCAACTCCAACTCTCATTATTCTTTCAAACATTCAGTTCAGCCAACTCCACAAAAATCAATGAGAATTAAAGGTTCCCATCTCTTAATCCATCCACAGCAGCAGCTCTCAGTTACGTTCCTGTACCTCGCAGCACTCGGCCCGAGTGCTCCCTTGCAGTTAAATCCCTGAAGCTCTGAGCTGAAGGGATTTTCAGTGCCTTTGCAAACAGGTGACAAATTCACAGCATCAGCTGCACTCAGGCCAGAGGAGAAAACTCCCAGAGACAGGCTCTGCAGCAGGAGAGCAGCCACGAGTCCTTCTGCTACTCATTTGTTTGCCATAGGTGAGTGAATATTTCCAAGGAAGGGATTCATCAGGAAATGTGCTATAAATCATACAAAGACAACATCTGGAGGCTGAGATTGCTGCTGAGTAAATCCTACACCACGGCAATAACTCAAATGTTGTCCAACATGGGACATGATCAGAGTTCCTTGCTCAAGTGATATGAGAAATGACTTTAATATTAATATGTTCAAGTGCTATTCAAAACCTAGGCAAGACTTGCAAGTAACCATTTCACTCTGCTTCCCTGTGCAAATAAAAAATAGGAAGCAGAGGTTTTCCAAGTTTCTAAAGAGATTTGGGCTCTGATGGAAGACATTAAACATTTACAGGGACTCAGGAGTTTGTTCTGCCTCTTGGAACACCTTTAATCTCCCCTGGATGGAAAGAGTAAAGGATGGTGGCCTCATTTAAGCAATGAAAACATTCAAGAGGCGCCAGTAAACAGGAATTGAGTCTCAGGGAACACAAAATGGGCAAGCAGTGGATCAGAGGGAAGCACCTGGTGTTCCTTCTGGAAGTGGTGGAATCATCATCTCTGGAAGCATCCAAAAGCCACGTGGATGTGGCACTTGGGGACGTGGTTTAGTGGTGGCTCTGGCAGTGCTGGCTAATGGCTGGACTCAATCTCAGAGTCTTTTCCAACCTCAGTGATTCTGTGACTTCAAAAAGTTGAAGCACAACCAGTTTTAACGTAGAGACAGCAAAGAAAAACAAAACAGAGTTTCACACCAACAAGTCTGCACAGGCAAAATGAAACTTCTAAAAGCACTGCCAGTGTGGTCCTGGTTCTTAGCAACGATCTTGAAAAAACACTGTGTAAAAAGTGTGTTTGNTTCTGGAAGTGGTGGAATCATCATCTCTGGAAGCATCCAAAAGCCACGTGGATGTGGCACTTGGGGACGTGGTTTAGTGGTGGCTCTGGCAGTGCTGGCTAATGGCTGGACTCAATCTCAGAGTCTTTTCCAACCTCAGTGATTCTGTGACTTCAAAAAGTTGAAGCACAACCAGTTTTAACGTAGAGACAGCAAAGAAAAACAAAACAGAGTTTCACACCAACAAGTCTGCACAGGCAAAATGAAACTTCTAAAAGCACTGCCAGTGTGGTCCTGGTTCTTAGCAACGATCTTGAAAAAACACTGTGTAAAAAGTGTGTTTGTTTTCCCTGAGAGGGGAGAAGGGAAAAGCCCAGCACAGAAGTGAAGCCGACTTGGGAAATACGATCCCAAGTCACGAGGTGAACACACAGGTGGATGAAAGCTGCCTCAGCAGGAGCCCCAGGGGACTGAGGGACATCTCCAACGGGCTTCCAGGACAGCCAGCACACCATTTGTTCCACCAGTGCCCTCCCCCAGCACCATTCTTGACAACTGACACCAGAAGCTTTGATCTTTTCTGTAAATATTTCCTGTCCAAACTCTTCCCAGCTACAGTAAAATCCACTCTCCCCCTGCCAATTCAAAGGAATATTTCTTCCCATTAAAGTTTGTGGTTTGTATATAGAAGTATCTCAAGCTCTTCTACAGGAAAGGAGCACTCGAAATGCTGCTCAAACTTCAATGTGAAAGGTTTAGCACTAAGCAAAACACTGCCAACAGCTTATCAGAGGCAGCAGTCTGGAGCTGCCTGCTGCAATCTGGCCACAAGGAAGTGATCTGCAGCTCCCACGGAACTGTTCAAGGTCCCAGGGACAAGGAAATGTGTGCCAAGGACAAGGACACAAAAATGTGCCCTCCATTTCAGAGGTAACTAAGAAATGGAGATGTAAATGGGTTAACAGCAGAGAAGAACTCACACAAAAGTCAAACAGGAACAGACAGAAAACAAACTTTCACAATCACAGGGTGGTTTGGGTTCAAGGGACCTGAAAGCTCATCCAGTCCCCCCCCTGCCATGGGCAGGGACACCTTCCACTATCCTAGAGTGCTCCAAGCCCTGTCCAACCTGGCCTTGGACACTCTCAGAGATCCAGGGGCAGCCACAGCTTCTCTGGGCACCCTGTTCCATTTCACAGAGACTTGGCTGCCTTTATTTTCCTTTTCCTAGGTAGGATTCAGTTTTACTCCACTGTTTTTCAATGAGCTAACAGCTGAAATTCAGGGGACAATGCCAAGCCCATGCAAGGCTTGGGGAAGAAGGGCTGGAAAGCTGCTCAGTGGGAAAGTGTGCCCAGGTGGGCAGGAGGGCAATGGCACCTGGCCTGGAGCAGCACTGGGGTGGCAGCAGGACCAGGGTAGGGACTGTCCCCTGTGCTGGGCACTGCTGGGGCACCCCCAGTCCTGGGGACAGTTCTGGGCTACTCACAACATTGAGGGGCTGAGCGTGTCCAGGGAAGGGAACAGAGCTGGGGAAAGGGCTGAAGCACCAGGAGAGGCTGAGGGAGCTGGGAAAGGGGCTCAGCCTGGAGAAAAGGAGGCCCAGGGGGGACCTTGTGGCTCTGCACAACTCCCTGACAGGAGGGGGCAGCTGGGGGGGGGTCAGGCTCTGCTCCCAGGGAACAGGGACAGGACAAGGGGAAATGGCCTCAAGTTGTGCCAGGGGAGGTTTAGGTTGGATATTGGGAAAATTCCTTCCTGGAAAGGGTGGTCAGGCACTGGCACAGCTGCCCAGGGCGGTGGGGGGGGTCACCATCCCTGGAGGGATTTAAAAGCCACGTGGATGTGGCAACTGGGGACACGTTTTAGTGGTGGCCTTGGCAGTGCTGGAACAACAGCTGGACTTGATGACTTCAGAGGCTTTTCCAACCTCAACAATTCCATGATTTTAACTCACTGTCATTAGAGCATTTTGCACTGAACCTTCAGGAAGGGTTCTGCCATCTGAGGACAACAAGCAGCTCTGTGGGCAATTTTAATGAGGTGCCATTTGCAGTGGGGCATCCCCTCAGTGGAAATGGTTTCTTTGTGTAGGGTTTTTCTTTCCCATCAGGAATTTGTTGGCCTACAAAAAGCTCTAGGAAAGGGCTATTACAAGAGATTAGACAGTAAAGGAAGGAATCTGTGCCTGATACTGCAGGTTTAAAGACATGGAAATCTTGCAGCTTTTCCTTACCACTTTCTCCTGAGGTCGGGGATGGTGGTGGAGTGGCAGCAGTAGCACTGTGCTTATCCCAAATGCTCTCCAAAATACCTGGCCAAAGAGAGACCTTTCAGAAGTGCCCTCTCAAAGAGACACTGATCTAACAAACACAGCACAGACTACAGGAGAACTTGGGCAGAACACACCTTGAGTGCTCTGGGAAGGGACAGAAGCACTCCATAATGGCTTTGGGCTCGCTAACAGGAGACAAATCTCAATCCCTCCAACATCAAGGGGCACACAGGGAGTTCAGCAGCTGCTCTGCTACACAGCTTGGTTCATTTTAGGTTGACTCAAATGCTCTGGGGCAGAGCTGAGTTTTCTGAGTGCAGCAGCAGCCACTACGTCACCCCCATTTGCTTCCTGAGCCCCAGGAGTGGCACCCAGCAGCATCTCTGGTTTTAGGGAGTATTTGTCAGTTCCCTGAGCTGATTTTTGGGGTGATTTCAGGGACCTCCCCAGCCCCCAGCAGAGCTGTACCTGCTTGGGCAGATTTGGGGGGATTTTTCTGTTCCCTGAGCTGATTTTTGGGATGATTTCAGGGACTTTTAGGATTCCCAGCCCGTGGCAGAGTTGCACCTGTTGGGCAGATTTGGGGGGATTTGTCAGTTCCCTGAACCAATTTCTGGGGGTTTTGGTGTTCCCCCAACCTCTGTCAGAGCCGCACCTGCTTGGGCAGATTTGGGAGGATTTTTCCAATCCCTCAGCTGATTTCTGGGGTAACTTCCAGGGATTTTGGGGTCCCTAACCCCATGGCAGAACTGTACCTATTTGGGCAGATTTGGGGAGATCTGTCGGTTCCCTGAGCTGACTTTTGGGGTGATCTGTGTCCCCAGCCCCAGAGCAGAGCTGCTGGTTTCGGGGTGTGACTCGTACCTGTGAGGAGCCCCAGCACCGTCTGCACCTGGTCCAGGAGCAGCTTGCGCAGCTCCTCCTTGCGGGCCACGCTCAGGTCCTCGCGAGGACACGCCAGCTCCTCCGACGTGGTCTTCAGCATGATCAGGCCCAGGGGAGTGGTCACAGGAGACTGGATCAGCTGAGGAGGACAGCAGGGCACTGTGATGACAACATCCACTGACAGACAGGGATTAGCAACGCTACTCACAGTTTACAACAGCTTTGCCACCGAGGGCACTCCGGGTTCCCGAAGTCGATTTCCCCAGACATGAATCTCTGATGTTGCAACAGCTCGAGCCCCATGGGAATCCTTGGGGTTTCAAGAGAGCTTTCATAATGTCATTGCACACACTGTGTGTGCCAGTATGTTCCCAGGAACAGCTTGTCCCCTGTTTGCTGCATCCTCTGCCCTGCTCAGGATCACCTCAGACCTCACAGCCCAGCAGCCTCCCCCAAAATCCCACCCTTCCCCATGGACCAAGGGCTGCAGGCAGAGCAGGTACCACCAGCATAGCTCAGGGATCTGCCCTCCCCTTGCACCTGTATTGCAGCTCAAACTGGAAATTGCATTTCCCCCCAAAACAGTAACTCCTGCCCCATGCTGGAGCAGGACTTGACAAAAAGCTGACTTGAGCCTTCATCAGCCACTGGGATGTCAAAGACTTGTTCAAAGGGGACAGATTTTGTTTCCAGCTGAAGGACAGCACTGCTCCTCACTGCTGACCAGACACATCCAAAGTGATTTATGCACTGCTCCCTCTGGGAGAAAAAAGTCCCAAGTCAATCCCAGTTGCTACAAGTAATCCTTGAAGCCACAATTCTGTAATACAAGCTGACTTTGGTCCTGATCCCCTGACCCTCCAAAGGAGAGCCAGGCTGAGTTAACACCACTAAAAACACAGAATTTGGTGAAGTATTTGGGAAAAAAATAGCCCATGTAAAAGCTCTTCATCTTGGCTTTTGGAAAGGAAGTCCCAGACACAGGAGCAGATGGTAAAGAACTCAGTGAAACACCCAACTTGTTGGTAAATTGTGATGGGACTGAAAAATCATCTCTCAGAATATTTTCTGACAAGCCCAGGGAGTTTTAGCAATACCAGGCACTGGTACCTCAGTCAGGCTTAAAAAAATTTAAACCTCCAAGGAAGCAGCACTTTATGTAGAATTACTGGCTTTGCATAATGACAATAAAATAGCCCAATTCACCTTTCTTCTCCACCCCTCCAGTGATTCAGTAAAAGATTTAGAGACTGCTCAGAGTACTGGGATACAATTTAATGCTGAGGAACAAAGTACATGCTGCAAATGATCCCAGGAAAAAGTCCTGAGACAGGGCTCATCTGCAATTCTAACAGCAAATCCTCCTGCTCCTGTGCTACTCTTCCTTCCACCCAGGCCCTGCTATTCAGCATTACTGTTTTTCTTCCACTTTCTCTGAACATTTTAGGAATGTGTCTGCCACATGAATTAATTTATGGGAACCTTCCCTCCACTGCTGAGCTCACAAGGAGAGGCTTAAGGGAAAACAGGTTCCTCAAGTGAGCTCTGCACTCCCTTCAGATAACCCCAGAGTGCTAGAAAGGCCAGGAGAGCTCAGGCTGCCTTTCAGTTCAGATCCAGGTGAAAAGAGAGGCAAAACTCCACATGGAGACAGTTATCTCCAGGTATTTATTGTCAAATTGACAACTGAGGCAAAAACTGCAGCACATCCCACCCCAGAACACTGTCAGGAAAGTGATTACACCAGGCAGTAATGAGCTCTGCAGCCAAGACAGGAGTTTTTTTTCATTTTGCAATTAATACTAGATCCATTTGCCTTAACAAACAAACTCCTGCCACTCAAGGACTTGGATTTAAATAACTGCCTTGTGGCTTGGCCGTGGGCTTTGCTGCATTCAAACCATGTAATTATGTCAGCAGAAAAAGCCTGTGCAGCACTCCAGTTTACACTCAGTCTCTTTAAGCCAATTAGGACCAATTTAAGGGAACTGGAGACAAAATACTCTAACAAAAAGAGGTTTACACCAGCTCCAGCAGCAGCCTGGCTCAGGATTCTCTGTAAGGATGCTGAATTGCAACCAACATTCCAGCTAATAACCTGGATTCAGTCAGGATCCTCCAATTAACAGGTGAGCCTTCCTGCAGGAGCCCTCTTAAAACCCCCAACGACATCCCATTAGTGACCTTAACGATGAGGTACCAGAGATTTTGGGGTGTCTTTGGCTATTGGGTGAAAAATCTCCAACAGTCCCATGGAGAAACTGCCCTTTTGAGAATCAGTGACACATCCATAATCCACAGTTTTATTGTTTGGGGTTTTGTTTGATTTTTTGTTTTGTTTCTTTTGGGTTTTTTTGTTGTTGTTGTGTTGTTGGGGTTTTTTTTTTAAGAACAACCCATATCCCCTGTATTTTCAAGAACTAGCCCATAATATTTAAATCTCAAGGTGAGCACTTGTGGCACAGTATTGTTCCTTCCTCAAAACACTTTTAACACTACAGAGAAATGGAACACGTAGAGACTTGAGGGTTACCACAAAATAAAAAAGGAATTTACAAAGCAACATTTAATATTTAATCTTCACCAAAACAAATCACTACTCAAGGAAATAAAATGATGTTTCTAAGGGAAAAATTTGGCTTCATTTGTGAACAGGCTCCTTACCTGCAGGATGTTGGTGAAGAAGTCATGGTAGAACATGGGCCAGTCCTGGCGGCCGATGTCCACGATGACTTTGCAGAGCTTGTTCCTGATGAAGTAAGGCAGAGTTTTGTGGTGAGCCAGCAGCAGCTTGGGCAGGCAGCTCCTGATCTCCATTTTGTCCTGGGATGGAACCCCCAGCCACATCTTATTGATCAGGTTCTGGAAAAGCAAGGGACATCCCAAATGAGCTCATCTCGGCTGTGCTTCACTGAGGTGAAACACTGAGAGAATCTGGACACAGAGAATCAGGGAATCAGGGAATCTCAGACTGCTCTGGGCTGGAAGGGACCTTAGAAATTATCCTGTTCCACCCCCCTGCCATGGCAGGGACACCTTCCACTATCCCAGGGTGCTCCAAGCCCTGTCCAGCCTGGCCTTGGACACTGCCAGGGATCCAGGGGCAGTCACAGCTTCTCTGGGCACCCTGTGCCAGGGCCTGCCCACCCTCCCAGGGAACAATTCCTTCCCAATATCCCATCCAGCCCTGCCCTCTGGCAGTGGGAAGCCATTCCCTGTGTCCTGTCCCTGCAGGCCCTTGTCCCCAGTCCCTCTTCAGCTCTCCTGGAGCCCCTTTAGGCCCTGGAAGGGGCTCTGAGGTCTCCCTGGACCCTTCTCTTTTCCAGGCTGAATAACATAAAGCAGGGACAGAGCATCTGGCAGAGCTGCTGCAACTCAAGGCCCAGGACTGGCAGTGCCACAATGGAGATGAAGTTACTGGTTTAACTGGTTTTGGGTGAAGCAGAACTATAGTGGCAGACACAGAACTATTTCCTCCACCTTTTAACCCTGGGCACCAAGGTTTCCCCTGTAAC
The DNA here is from genome assembly GCA_013398075.1 of Notiomystis cincta. Taxonomy (NCBI): domain Eukaryota; kingdom Metazoa; phylum Chordata; class Aves; order Passeriformes; family Notiomystidae; genus Notiomystis; species Notiomystis cincta. Next base: position 19,281 of record VZRX01015504.1, on the reverse strand, counting down.
AGGAGAAGCAAAGCCTTGGCTGAAGGAGGAGAAGAAAACCAGGGGAACAGGTTTGGGTTTGCAGGCCTCTGATGGCACCCAGGTCTCCTGAAGCTGAGCTGGAAGGTCACTGGAGCAGGCAGTGCCTGGCAGGGACAAGGCACCACTCACACTGAAAGCTTTTAGTCCACTTTAAGGCAAACAAAATCCAAAGGAAAGCAGAGCTGCAAATTGCTTCCCTGCCCTGCTAGGATCCCATTTAGGGCTCTGGAGCATTAGGAGCTGGATCTCCTGGGATAACCCAGAGAGGAGGCTGAGGCAATGTCTGTGCCCATCTGCAGGATTCAGCCTGGATAAAGAGAATGCTGGAGATGACAGTCCCAGCCTGGGCTGGGTTGGAAGAAACCTCAAATAGCCAAAACTGGAACATGCTGTATGGTCAAAGGAGGTGCAGCCCACAGCAGGATGTACTGCACAGAGACACCTGTTCCCAGCAGAGAGGTACACAGGGATATTTGTACAGAAGCTCCTCAAAGAAGTTGGCTTTGGTGTTTCTAGCAGAGAAAATCCAGAAGTACTGCTTACAAACAAAGGCCCAACCAGCTGAGGGCTCCCTGATGCAAGTCCAGAATCCCAATAAAACTGGAAGATGTTTTAGATTGAACATCCATCCTTTACTGCCCACCGTGTTCTGTCCCACCCCCCCACCTGCCAGCAGCAGCTTTCTCCCTATAAATGCTTTTGGGAGGATGCTTTATTTTCCAAATAGGAGAAGGTGAAAACAATTCATCTGCAAGGGGGCCAGGAGGAGCTTTATTCCAAATCCACTCCTAACTACCTAAACAGTGTGGGAAATCCACATCCTTGGGCAGTTTGGGGAATGATCCTTTTGTTCACACCCCTTTGACTGATGCAGTACCCAAGGACAGCTGGGGAAGCTGCAGACTGGGACAGACCTTGGCTCTGAGGACCAGTTAATGTCCAGCACTGCACCAGTTAATTTTGGGAATTCAAGCTCCTCCATGGAGAGATCCTCATCTCCCAGCTGGGCTGGGGACTCCTGTCTCTCCCTCTGCACTGGCACAGTGATTTCTTTATTCTGGGCACAATCAGGTTTTTCAGTGCTACTTTTGCCCCCTCCAGGGAAGCAGAGGCTCAGTAACCAAACTCCATAAAATATCCTGAGCTGGTAGGACCCACACAGGATGATCCTGAGGACTCTTGAATCCAACTCCTGGCCCTGCACTTGTTTTGCTTGTCAGGAATCTCAGTGGGACACCAAGCCCTGAGCAGGGATAATTCCCATGTCATTTGCTGTGATCACCCCTTTTTGTGGGGAAGGTAAAGCAGATTCAGTTTGCAGATGGGGTCCAGACTCCCTGTGCAATCTCTAATAAGCAAAATGAATATTTAAGAGAAGAAATCAACAATGATGTGGATCATTTGTAAAAACAACACAACTTTAAGAGCAGAGTTTTTATCTAAACATTTATTTTATCTAAAAAGTGGCCCAGTGCAAAGGCTGTGAACCCCTCTGATTTTTTAGGGGCACAGCACAGAGTGCCCACCCAGCCAAGAACACAACACAGAGGCCACAGACTGAGGTGTGACATGGACCAAACCCCAGGATATCCTCAGGGACAGACACTGCTCTGGGCACTGAGAAATCAGAGACACAACAGAGCTGCTCACAGAATACTTTTGCTTATTCCAGAGATCAATATCAAGGCTTTTAACCCAAGTTTTGTTCTTTTATAAGTAGGTGAAGAGTGGGATGTGGCTCTCTAAGAGAGACTTCACCTCTACAACCAGCACAAGTTTCCAGGATGTAGCTTAAAAGCACCAACCACAACTACAAAATGTCAGAAAAAAAAAAGCAAGTTTGCCTTCTCTCTCAGCATTCAAAGTCTGCAGGAGCCAGGAGCAGGTAATCACCCCCATATTTCTGATCATAAAAACAGCATAAAAGCAATAACACCCTTAAAAGCATCGTGCAGAAACTCAAGCAGCCTCTGAAACTGGAGGTAATTTGTGCTTAGAGATGCCAGGAAATGAATTCTTCAATTTGTGTACAAAGATTCATATTCTCCCACTCTGAGCCTGCCATTAAGCAACCTCTCTAGCAGAGAGCAATAAAAGCATCCTTTATCACTGTACTTACCAGGGCTGCCATTTCAGACAAACATTTCTCCCCAAAAAAATCGGTTGCCAGATAAAACTGCACCAGGCAAAGAATGCACTGAGCAGGCAGGAGCTCAGCTCTCACCTCAAACACTGTCAGGCTGTACATCATCACATAATCATTCCTTGTGCTGGACAGGAAGTACAGGCAGAATCTCCAGGCTCCTATCTGCTGGGCAAAGTTATTTAAAAGCTCCTCTGCAAAAAACATGAAAATAAAATATTACTTTAAAATGTACTTCAGTTTTAATTTGACTTTGATCTAAAATATTCCATTAAAATCCTTTAGCTGTAAACAAAGCCATAACAATGTATAGTGATAGCACAGCAACTGAGCAGGGAAGAGACCCTGTGTTCAGGGAATGACTCAACCTGGAGGAGGGCAAAAAATATAATAAAAACACATTCTACAGTGTTTAAAGCCATGTAACAAGAGGCTTTAATGAAAACAAAACAGATCTGTCATTTTAGAATCAGTTTTGACATAAATACCATAGCAGACTAAGAAGTGAATATTAAAACAAATCACACAGCAATTGTGATATGAGCATTGTTATTGTATCTGTAAAAGCCAAATGTTGGCATTTCAGGTCCTTGTGAAAGAGTAGGAGCACTTCAGATCACAGTGTTCTAAACCCACCTTCTTCTAATGCAACTCCAGGAGCTGCTGACTTGGTGGAAGTTCAGGGTATCAGACACCTCCCTGAAGGCTCAGGGAAGGATTTGGTCACCTCTCATGAGGTGACAATGTGACAAAGAGAAAAGCCACATGGACTGCTTTACAGGCTAAGCAAATTTAAGGCTTCATTTACTGTTTTCTTTCCTGCACTTTAAGCAGGAAAATGAGGGATATCTGTTCCACCATGATGAAAACCTCATGTTGTTTATTTCCCAGGATTTCTGGGACAAGTCTTTCATGCTGATCACACTTTTGGCATGAGATGGTAGAAACAGAACAATCCCAGAATGGTTTGGGTTGGAAGGAAGCTTAAAGCTCATCCATTCCACCCCTGCCATGGCAGGGACACCTCCCACTGCCCCAGGGTGCTCCAAGCCCTGTCCAACCTGGCCTTGGGCACTGCCAGGGATCCAGAGGCAGCCACAGCTGCTCTGGGCACCCTGTGCCAGGGCCTCCCCACCCTCACAGGGAACAATTCCTTCCCAATACCCCATCCAGCCCTGCCCTCTGGCAGTGGGAAGCCATTCCCTGTGTCCTGTCCCTCCATCCCTTGTCCCCAGTCCCTCTCCAGCTCTCCTGGAGCCCCTTTAGGCACTGAAAGGGCTCTGAGGTCTCCCTGGAGCCTTCTCCTCTCCAGGTGAAGCCCCCCAGCTCTCCCAGCCTGGCTCCAGAGGGGTTCCAGTCCTCAGAGCATCCCTGTGGCTCTTTGGGAATAAAAGGAATCTGCCTCTCTACAACCACCAGCAGCAGCTCCCCCAGAGCACCTGCAGGATCTCTGCTGCCTTCAGGACATATTTCCTAACCCCTCCCAAAGGGAATTGCTGTTATTCCTGCTTGTCATTCCCCAATAACTGGGACAGCCTTGCTTTGCATTCCTCATGCTCCAGTCTGTGCTCCATCTCCAGGCAGAGGTTTTCCAGGACACACAACCCAGCAATGTACAAAGGAATTGTCACTGCTACATCACCCACGGGAGCTGCCACGGATCCCCTGGAACCAAACTATGGAAACCTTTCCCACCTGAGCAGGAGAGGGGAAGGTGCCAGCTCAGCTGTGCTGAACACAGCCAGTCACCCCTGCTGGGGGCTGCAGGCAGGAACACCACCAGGAGGAGGAGGAAGGGGGAGGAACTCACCTATCTCACGTTTCCGCTCATTGGTTGTGCAATTGTGGAAAAATTCTGTCATCAGACTCTCCAGAGCCCGCAGTGAGGCCTCTTCTGATGCCTGGGGATGACATTGAAGGAAAGAGTTAAAACTGATTCCCACTCTGACACAGGAGGGCGGCATTAGAACATCCCAGCTGCACCAAAACCCAACACGGGAAGGACCAGTACAGGGCCAATAACTGGGAATTCAAACTGTTGGTGTCAGGCAGCAGCAAGATTTGTCCACTGCAAGGAAAAGCTTGGGACAAGGACCATTTGCTCAGCTCCTTTAATAAGGACAACAGTCCAACAAACTTCCTTTATTTTGGTGGCATTCATCAATTTTAAGCCAATAAATAATTCTCACAAGACAGCAAGTTCGAGTAATGACGTTTTCAGATGTTTAGAGGATTTCTTTTGGACATCAGGAGGAATTTCTTGCCAGAAAGGGTGATCAGATGATGGAATGGGCTGCTCAAGTGGGTGGTGGAGTCCCCACCCCTGGAGGTGTCCAAGGAAGGCCTGGATGTGGCACTCAGTGCTCTGGGCTGGGGTCAAGGTGGGGATGTGGCACAGGTTGGACTCAATGATCCTGGAGGTTTTTTCCAACCACAATCATTCCATGATCCTGTGACCCCTGACACCTCTTCCTGTTTTTGCCTTGATGCCATCCTGCTGCACAGGAAGCTGGAAAAATTAAGGAATTTCCAGCACTCTAAAAAGCAATATACCAGTATTCAGCAATCTGATGCAAGAAGAAGAGCCCACCCCATCCTCAAATTCAGCTTTTTTTTTGGGAAATCATTGGTTACAGTTTTGAGTCCTAAAGAAATTATCAGGATTAGCATCCAGCTGTAGTTTTGGAGCTCTCTGGAGTTGGGATGATTTTATTCTGGCAAGGTAACAGCTTTAGAAACAGCCCTGCTACAGCACAGACTATGCCATAGCTGTGTCTCCAACATTTCCAACTCATGATATCAATAATAAATGCATCAGGATTCAAGCCCAGACCTTCAAGCATAGGAACAAAGTAAACATTTAAGAAAACAGAAATTTCTGCCTCAAAAAAAAAAAACCAAAACCAAACCAGAAACAAAAGCCATGCCTGGCAGTCTCCTGCAGGGAAGAGCATGTGAGACATCCTGCAGAAACACTACAGGCTTCTGTTAATTCCCATTTCCATGCACAGCAGTTTTCCCAAGGGCCAAGCAGCAGGAGCTCTCCTCACTGGATTAACCCCCAGGAACAACAACAACTCCACAGTGAGGGCTCTGCTCTCCAGCAGCTGGAAGTGGATGCTCTGCAGGACACCAAACATTTCCATTTACAAAGGAATACTGCATTCCATCCTACCTTTTCTCTTCCTTCCCTGCTTTTTCCTTTTTTCCTTGCTTTTTGAAGCCCTGCTCTAGAAATCAAGGACTATTTTAGCAAGAGATGTTGGGAGTGGGAAATTGGCTTAAAACAACCAACAATCCAAGCAGAGCCACGTTTGCAGCTCAAGTTTCCAGCTTTAATCCATTTATGCTTGGGCTGCAAACTTCCCTTCAGCCATGGATCAGCCTCCTGCCAGTCACCATTCCCAGATAACAGCACCACTGTGGATAAGAGCCTCACTTTAAAAGGAAATATTTGACTAAGTGGAGTCCTTAATTACTTAGGAGATGGCCACATTGCCATTTGTGGGACCTAAGTTGTCCTAAGTTCCTCCCAAGCAGATCCACACATACAAAGCCAGAATTTTCCTAAATCCCTGCACTTTCCTTCTCTGCTGCTCAGCACAGTGACTCTCACCAGCAGTTTCTGATGCCAAACCCCCAAAGATGAGTTTCGAATCTCAATTTGATGCAAATTCCTCCAAGAGCAGCACTGCCCTCCCACTCCACCTTCCACCATCCAAGACCAAGATCACCTCCAATCCATGGAACACTCTTGGTTCTTCATAGGATGGGAAGGGTTCAGACATCTTTGGATACTTAATTCAATCCTTCTTCAGCAAGAGCAGTTGACATAAGTACATTCCTTCCAAGATTCAAGATTTATGTCTTGCTTTTGGAAATAAATTACGGAGTTCTTATAAATCTTGAGCATCTGCCATGTCCTCCACTGACTTCAGCACTGAGATTTGGAAGATCCTATTCCTTCAAAACACAGTTAATCTTTCAAAGCTAATCTTCCAGAGCAGAACACCACGATCGTGATGTTCAGCGTGTCAAAAGCAGGAAGAAAAGAAACCAGAGAGCACAACACGAGGATGTCACACAAAAAAGCCCAGGCTGGAGAGCATCCAAAGCCACCGTGGGCACAAAGACACAGCAGCAGCTCTGAGATTGTTCTCCCCTCTCGTCTGACTTCTTGCAGCTGTCCTGGAGGTTTGGCCAAAGGAAGGTCAAGAAGGAAAAATTGTCTGAGGACCCCAAAGCCCAGCCCAGGATCCCCTTCTAACTCCAGGCTGGGCTTATCAAGGACCTGCATTTGCTGATGGCTTTGGGTATTCCTCAAGTTCCCCAGATCCTGGGGGCACGTGGCCATCCCCCAGCTCTCCAGCAAGGCTCTGATAAGGGGCCCATGGAGATAAGGAGGCCACGTGCTGTGCTGAGCTGCAGGGAAGGGCTGCTGCACCTGGACCCAGATGCCTGGGAAGTTGATTAGTGAGACTCCAATAAAAGTCCAGCTGTTTGGAGCACCTGGGGCTGTACCTGGGATATTTCCTAGTGTTATTCCCATGTTAATGAGCACTTTGCTTTCTTTTAGAGCTCCCTGTTTATTCTGCATTGAGGAGAACAGGCAGAACCAGCAGTGCTGAGTTCAGGTTCTGGACTGAAATTCTGGGTCATGCACAGGTTTCATTTTCCAAGGATTTCAAGGGAAGCGTGGACCACCAGGAACAGAATTTAGCCCAGTTTTCTGTGTCAGGGCTGGCAGTTTGCCTCACCTCCACAAGGCATTACTAAATATGCAGCTATTGAAACTGAAATTCTTCCCACTCTCCTTCAGAAGCCAAACCTGACCCTTCTCACCTCTAGTGTCTCCCAGGGCTGGATCACACATCTGAAAATACCATTTCTCTCTTCTGCCAACCATTAGAGGAGAATATATTGAGTTCTCCAACTCCTGCTTGCAGAGCAGGTAAGGTGAGCTTTTCCCCATGAAAACCTTGCAGCTCACAAAAAGCAGTGGATTTAAGATGTGACACGTCACCATCCACTCCTGCTCCACTGCCTCAATGCTGTGGCTGAGTTCTGACCCACTGGGAGGGTCCTGGCTGCCAAATTCAGCAGATCCTCTGGCCAAAGGTGATGCCCTTGTCGCAGCTCCCTGAGGGGAACAAGGGAGAGAGAGGAAAAGCAAGCAGGGCTAAATGCTAACACAGCCACAGCTGCGGATTCCTGTGTTCCAGCAGCACATCCATACTCTGACCTGGAATTTGGGCCAAAATAGCATCTCTGGGAGGTGTGTCACAGGTGAGCATCCCCAAAAGAGGTGCTGAGCTGGGTCCACACCCCACAGCCCAGGCAAGCAGCAGCTCTGCTCCAGGCCTGCTCTTCCTGCACTTGTCCCATCTGATCAGGGCAGGACTCGGTGGTGGGAAGGAACCAGCCTGTGCTTCCCCTCATTAGGTTTGCCAAAGGTGTTTCACACCACTGTCAGATGAGGGGTGGAGCTGCTTACTCATTCCAGTTATCTCTGGACTCCTACCCTCCATTCCTTCCTCCAGCAGGAACATGAGCTCCAAGAGCCCCCTGTCCTGACAGAAAATAGGAGATTTGCTACCAAGAACCTGCACATCCAACAACATTCTCCATCCATCAAAACACCACAAGAAGGACCTACCCCACCAGCTGATCTCAGGGCTATCCTCCAGCTACATTTTAAGCTGTATGAGTCACTAACTGATTTCTGCTGATTAAGGAAAAAAAAAATCTGCCAACCTCCTGCATTTCAGGCTGTTCAATATTGCAGCTGCACCTCAGTGAGGCTCTGGAGAAGCAAAATCTTTGTACCCTGCTGCTGACTCCATACCAAGCTCAGATGCAGACTATGACTAAAGGTCGGATGAGTTACTCATCCAGCTCCAGCAAACATCACTTGGGCTGCACTTTAGACACTGCACATGCACTTGAGTAGCAGATACAATGCTAATTTTAGTTTGGATAGCACCAAATACAACCATAGCCCTTAAAGCACCAGCTCATTCTGCAAGACATGGAAGCGCTTTCTAAAGCCATTTTCCCCCAAGTGCTTTCATTTAGAGTTCACTTCCTCTTTTTTTTTAAATTTCATTTTACACTCTCTGAAGGGATTTTTTTCGTTGAGGGGAAAGCTTTTCTCTACTGCTTTGCCATAAAAACACAAGCTGTTAACCTCATAATGTTTGCCATTAGAGCATCCATCACACAAACGGTGCTCTAAATACGGTGACTGGGGCTGATGACAGCGAAGGGGAGGGTTAGGGCTGTTCAGTTTTCCCCTAATGTGTTTGCAAATGGATATCACTCCATTTCAAATTTAAGGCATTCCCTCTCCAGAGCTTTTTTTAGTAAGATGTTAATTGCAGCTGCAATGTTACAGAGGTGACTTCATCCTTCAGGCAGCGCTGGAGCACCTTCCTGATGTGGAAGGATGGATTTTACACCACACGAGCTCCCCACGCTTCCTCCAGGAGCAGGGAGGAAAAGCTGTGGCTCTGCTGCACCCCAGGAGCCCTCACAGCAAATCAAACCCCCCCTTCTGCATCCCCACTCTTTAAATAAACCAGGAGTTCTGTCGGGGAGCTGCTCCCACCCCCTGCACCCATCCTGGTTTGAAATCTGACGCCCACCCCTGTTCATCCCTGCCTCCAGTCGCTGTGCAGTCCCTGCTGTGTTCAACACCTCCCAGCCCACAGAGCCCCAGCACCAAGGAGCACTGACAGCAAATGCAGATCCCTCTACAGCTTCCTCACTTTTTGGAGCCTGCCTCTCCATCCCAGTCCCAGTCCCAATCCCAATCCCCATCCCAATCCCACCCGCCCCCTTCTCCTGCCATCTCCAGTGCAAGGCACAGCCCAGCACAGCTCCCAGTTCAGGATTCAGATCTTATCACACTTATCTGTTAAAATCACTATCAGCTATGTCTACCAGCTTGTGGGCAGCTCCTCCAGGAGAGGAGGGACTGCAGAGGAGCACACAACATGAATCCTGGCTGTTGGAAGCATTCCCAGCTGGAATTGCTATAATGCCACCAACAAGCCAGTGCACAGGGTTAAAAAAACAGACAAGAAACGAAATTTCATCCACAGCACCTGTATAAAAGAACTCATCATCAGACTGTCTTTGCTAATTGCACTGTCCCATCCTCTTCCACCTTGGAGCCTTCTGCTTCCAGTGTTGTGCAGTTAATTAACAGCACAGTCACACCCCTAAAAATATAAACTACACTCCAGCTGCTGAATTTTCTTCCTTCTATATTATTTATAGTCAAGCCCAACTTAATGATGCACATCTGTCTCGTGACTATTAACAACAGTAACGTGTCCATGTACCGAGGTAGTAATTTACTCATTGAAGGATTACCAGGGTGTCTTTCAGAGCCCCTCCCTGCCCCAGCTCTAACACAACATAATAATGAACAGGTAAATCAGAAATCACACTCTCAGAAAGCTTATGGGTCATTTCAGGCCTGCTCACAAAAACCTGGAGAACCTCTGGGACAGCCCTGGGTCACTCAGGGCAGTGAAATCTGTGCAAGAAGTGCACTCTTATTTTTAGCAAGAAAAGCAGAATTATGAAGTGTTTTTAAAAAAAAATTGTAGGACACCCAACACATCCTCCAGAAAAGATAAACACACGCTACAGGGAGGCAGAGCTGGAGCTCAAAGGCAGTGTCACTCCTTATATTTAATCCTTTCCACCAATAATTGCAGAATTTGGGGTCTCACCCTCATTCCCAGGGTCTCTTATCAGAGGGCTGACACGAGGAGCCCACAGCATACGTGCTCCCCAGCAGTGCTGTGCTGATGCTATCAGGATGGGGCTCAGCCTTTAGTCTCAGTTTCCTCGTTGCACTTCAGAGATGTTTTTGTGGTTTGAAGAACCGAAAGCAGCCCGGGCCCCGCTCCCAGCAGCGCTCGGCTCCCGGGGCTGTGGCAGGGCAGCTCTGGCTGCAGAGCTGACCCCTCTCCTGGCTCACTCCTCTGAGACTTCAGCACCTCACTGACACACAGGGTTTGCAGGCTTGTCACAGTAGACTTTCTGTTTCAATTGAGGGATTCAGGATTGCTGTTGTACCTCAAGGCAATTGGCAAAGGAGCAAAGGCACCACGCTCCTCTCCGTGTCCCTGTGGTCCCAAAGCTGAGGGCCAGCTCCAGGGCTGCTCAGAGCCCTCCTGCCTGGACAGCTCTCCCCTTCAGGAACCTGGTTGCACTTCAGGAATCAGGGTTTAATTTAAATATCAGCTAAGGACTCAGCAGGACCTCAGGCTGAGCAGTGCTGTGTGGAGCAGGCCATGGAGGGCCAGCAGTGACAACCTGATTTCTGTACCAGAGATCATCTTACCTGTAACACTGCCTGCTCCACGAGTAATCAGCACCTTTTTCACTACCCAAGGGATCTGATTTCTTAAACCCTCTTGGGCAGGCAGATTCAGTTAACCAGGCATCAGGTTTGAAGGTTGAACTTTGATTAACAGGCTCAAGTGTCTGAATCTGATTCTTTCTAACCCAGTAACTCTTAACCCACATAACACCAAGCCCAGCAGGCAGCATGTCCTCCACCCAGCAGTTCCCAGTGGCCTCAGCACCTAGGAATTCTCTCAGAAACCCAGCAAAGGGATAAAACAACCCTGGCAGGCTGGAATAAGCAAAGGATGGTTTAGGCAGAGTGCTGTTTCAGGCCACGCTTGCTGAAGATGAGCCCAAGAGCGAATTCTGGGTCCCTGACGCCCAGGAAAGGCAGCTGGTCACGTGCTGGTGACTTCCTAATTGATTTCTTGTGGTTTAGCTGCTGGAAAGGGCTCAGCAACACAGTATTTTCCCAAACAAGCAGTTGCTAAAATAACAACACACGGCTGAGAAGTGCAGAAGCACCCAAAGCAGATTGCTCAAGATCAATACCCCCCATAGCACCAAAGCACAGCTGGCAGAGGTGGCTCTGGAGGCACTTTTTGGACTTGCAACTTAAATCTGGCAATCCAGCCACAGCCATCAGGCTTTCCTCAGCAGACACTTGGCTCAGTCAGCTCTCAGCTGCAGGCCACCACTTTTTAAGCCATCAGTGATAATAAGTTTTAATTTTGTGGGTTATCAGTAAAACCAGCCAAACAAAATCTGCTCTTCAGATGAACACAGCTGAGCAGCTGCCAAGGGTCCTTGGCTGGGCAGGAGCTGCTCCCAGAAGTTAAAACACTGCAAGGTGACTCTGGTTTTCTCAGATCAGAATTCACTTAAATTCCCCCCAGTGAAGTCTAGAAACTCACACCTCTGAAGCTGCATCACTCCTTTCACTGCACACTCCCCCTCTGTTGGGTGCCCCAGGATGCCCCACGCCCCAAACCAGCCTGTGACCCCTTGGAGGGAGATCCCATCGTTCCCTGTAAGGCAATGCTGGTGCAGGAGGCCCAGGACCACGGGGTACAAATCACTTCCCTTTTCTCTATGTAAACAAATCAGGCAGGACCTTAGGGCTGCCCCAAATGCAGCTTGACTCAGTTTGAGACAACACTTTCTCCAGAGGTTTAGGTGAAATAACCCAACTCCTCATCAGGCAGGTAGAAAAAAGATACCAAGGAATCCTTTGGGAGTGAGTATGTTGGTGAGGAGAGTATTTGTGAAGGGAATAAAAAAAATCCTTATAAAAAATATTTGTAAAAGGAGTTAAGAAAAACATTCTCATCATCTTATTCAAATGGTCCAGAAATCAGGGGATGAGCAGCAGTGTCAAATGAACTTACACCCCAGCCAGTACAGCCTTCTTGGCTGAAGTCTGTTTAAAAACCCCACATCTGTCACAGAATCACAGAATGGTTTGGGTCAGAAGGACCTTAAAGCTCATCCAGTCCCATCCCCTGCCAGGGCAGGGACACCTCCCACTGTCCCAGGCTGATCCCAGCCCTGTCCAGCCTGGCCTTGGACACTGCCAGGGATCCAGGGGCAGCCACAGCTGCTCTGGGCACCCTGTGCCAGGGCCTCCCCACCCTCACAGGGAACAATTCCTTCCCAATACCCCATCTATCCCTGCCCTCTGGCAGTGGAAGCCATTCCCTGTGTCCTGTCCCTCCATCTCTTGTCCCCAGTCCCTCTCCAGCTCTCCTGGAGCCCCTTTAGGCCCTGAAAGGGCTCTGAGGTCTCCCTGGAGCCTTCTCCTCTGCAGGTGAACACCCCCAGCTCTCCCAGCCTGGCTCCAGAGCAGAGGGGCTCCAGCCCTTGGGGCATCTCCATGGCCTCCTCTGGCCTCACTCCAGCAGCTCCAGCTCCTTCCTGTGGTTATGATGCCTCTTCCTCCAGAGAACACTCTCCTTGCTCTCCCAGCTGACAATCTGACACTTACAAAACCCTGGTTCCTCCCCACTTATACAAACAGAGCTGCTCCTCTGACCAGAGAGAAGACAAGAAAAGAAGACCCCCATGTGACACGAGAGGAGAACCTGGCGTGGTTGTGTAGCAGCTCAAAGGAGTCCAAGATGCATGAATCGGTTTTTAAAAACACTTCTCAAATCCTTCACTGTCAGCAGAGCCACAAATAAACCCTTATTTATCTCAGCCTCCAGACAACTCCCAATAATACCCAGGGAAAGGCTCTGAATCACAGTTTATAGCCCCAAGTGAAGGAGTCTCTGGAATTATGCACATATGCAGAGCTGGAAATGGGAAGCACCAGGGCAAGTAAAAAAAGAAAGTGAATGTAAGAAAAAAACCCAATTATTCAGCATATTTTTTTTAAAGGGGCACCTCTACTCAGATGCAGCTCCAGCAAGCAAATCCTGCTGATTTTTCCAGGTAGTTCTCCAACATCCACTTCTGCCTGGCAGGATTAAGCCCATTACCATGGGGAAAAACTCTCCCAACCCCTGGCTACATAAAGTGCAAGGTTTAGGGCAAACTTGGGGGCAGAATTATACCTGATCCAATGTATTACACCAGCCAGACCTGACTTCCAAGGAGGTGTGATTACACTACACAAAAATATGGAATTTTCAGACTCTCATCCCTTGTCAAAGAAAAGAAAAAAAGAATCTGATACTAAATTTAATTCCTGGCCAAGAGCATTAAAACTTGTGTTGGGTATTTAAGAGTGTATAATGAAACTACCATGGAAAACACCACGGGAATAACTAAGATTTTTGTTAATTAAAATGTTTTCAAAGGACAGCTCACACAGAGAGAACATCCAGCCCAATTAAATTAAAGAAAAACAAGATGGTGACATGTGCAATGCTCCTGCACTCTGGGGGATTTCACAGCTGCACTTTGCTGCTCTGGGTGCCCAAGCCCTGGGGAAGGTTCCAGGCTCTCTGTCCACAACAGGGGGCTCTGATGGGCCAATGTTGGGATATTTGTCCTGAGGGACCCTGAGGGTCACCATGACCCAGCTCCACCAGGCATCAGCAGAAAGCAGGCAAAAGCAGCTGTGGAAAGCCCACGTTGCCTTCTCCCCCTGCAGCTCTCCCCAGCCCCAGAGCCAGCGACTCCTGGGATCAGAGGAGGGGCTGGTGCAGCCCCCAGCCGTGACTGAGCACTGACCTCACCCTTCCCCAGGCCATGGATCACTTCAGCCTCCGCTTTGCTTCCCTCACCCTTGCAAAAAGCAAACCAAGGAACTGCAGAAAATGCACTTTTATCCCCCATAGCCAAAGGGTGAGGGAATAGGCTGAGGAACAGCAAATGCAGCCATGCTGAGTAGCTGGTTTGGCTGTATCCTCTCCAGACCCTGATTTTAAACCCCCTGTTCCTCAACACCACCACTGAGCCAAACTTCCATGGAAGAAAACTGCTCCTCTTCCCAAAGAAAAGGTGGAATTGCAATGCAGAAGAAACCTGCTCTGTTCTTACTCAATGAAGCAGCAGGAAACCAGCTGAGCACGACACAGATTCTTCAGGCAAAACATCTCTCCAAAGGGAAAAAAATCCCCTTATTCCCCTCTGGAAAGCTGCATCCAATGCTGGCTTTGGCATCCTGACAAGCCAGTACACAAAACAGATGAGCACACTCCTTTCTCCAAAGAGGGGACAGAAAGGAACCAGGACAATTCCTCTCGGGAAGAAATCCACGCTGCAATTAAAGCCCTAATAAAATATTAAGTCAAACTGCTAAAAATACACACAGAGATCCAGCCACAAACTTGGAGATGCTGGAACAAATAAAAGATAATTTAGAGCGTGAATGCAAAGGGCTGGAAATGGGAAAAGAAATGGAATTCTGGGCATGATCCACATAGGAGAAGGGTCAGGGAAGATCAGGGAAGAAAAATAAGGAATTTGTGGTGTTGCTTGAAGAGCCTGGAATAGTTCTGGTAGAGTGAAAGTATCCTAAGCGTAAACAGAAAAGAGAAACATGGATAAAGAAAGGAATCAAATGTGTGTGGAGGGAAGGTAAGACTGGAAAAGAGTCGTTTCACCATAAGCTGTAGGTGCTTCTTAGCCCAGGAGAAGCTGCATCATTCCCAAAATCCCAGAGGACAGAGAACCCACAAAAAAACCCAGGGGGAGCCTGGACAAGCAGGGAAGTCCTTGACCATCATAATCAGCAGGGGAAATGCCCATTGCTTTTCCTCCACCAAAATATTAATATTTACATTTTGGTTGGAACGACGAGGCCTACAAGGGAGAACAGGCACATGCTGCACATTTCATAAATGCTGGAAATGGGATTCCAAAAAGTATTTGAGATAAGGGGGAGTCTAAACATTTTATTTTGATAAAACAAAGCAGCAAACACCTTCTTTTCTTTCTCTCAAAGAAGAAGCTTGTCATGTCGACACCTGGGATGCAGAGAAAGCCCAGGCAGCAGTGACCCAAATACAAATATAGTTCCTAAGAGGAAATATCTGCTATCTGATGGAGGATAATGATTTGGAAGGATTTTAGGGCACATTCTACCAGACAGGTGTCATCTCATACACCTCAAAACTCCATTTTCTTCTCCTTTGCCTAACTACTGAATAAATACAACATTAACAGCAGCTGCCTGTTTCCTAAATGACACCACCTAGCAATGTGCAATGAATTCACCAAACTGAACCTGAAATTCTTGGAGTTTTCATGTATCCACACATGGAGTGATCTCTGCACAGCACTAAACCCCATGGCAGGAGCTTTGTGGTACCTGCCAGATTCTAATGCTTTTCTGCTGAAATAATTACAGCCACCAGCACCCATCCATCAGCAACAGCCAGTGGAAATGAGCTTCTCAAGCTCGTTTAGTGAGCCTGGAGGCTCAACAATTTTGTCTTGATAGCTTTTAGTCCTCCTGGAGCCAGTGCAGCCCACATTTAGCTACCCAGGTCTTTGAAATATGGATGTATTGGAATTATTATAGGTCCTGAAAGGGATTATGTGCAATCATTCTGCTAAATGAGCTGTTTTCTTCTGACAAAAAGCTTTGCTGTTGGAGGAAGCATCCGAGCAGAGATCAGCTCTCCTGCCACAGCTCCCATTCCTTCCTCTCCAGAGCTACCCAGGCTTTGCTGCAGAGATGGGAAAGTTCACCAGCTTTAAATCTCATCTCCAGCTTGATGATTTAATAAAGGGGAGATAACTGGGGGACACACAAAGTCACAATATGACTTGCTGGCCAAAAAAGGAAGCCAGATGTTGGAGCTGAGGGCAGCTCAGCTCTCTGGTTTCTCTGCTCAGCAGCTGATTGAGCCAGAAGGGTCCCACAGAGGGTTTGCTTTTATTTTAACTACTCACCAAGGGGGTGCACTGAGAGCAGACAGAGCTTCAGCCTTACTGGTGCACTTCTGATGTTGCACCTCAGCTGGCACTGCTGGGGGTCAGAGGGAGGGGACAACACCATGGGCTCCCTCTTCATCCCAAAACTCTGCTCTGAAGCTGAGCCCAGCTCACCACGTGCCAGCACTTCCTGCCTGTGCAGCACAGCATCCTCCCCCTCTCCTCACAGCACAGCACCCCTGAGCCCACCTGGGCCAGGAGCAGGCAGCACAAGGGGCCCAAGTGTCCCCAGGGTGATGGGACAGCCAGGCCAAGGGGCTTTGCAGGAGCAGGAAGCTGCTGCTCCCTCCTGTCACAACATCCTCAGTCCCCTGCAAACAGCAGGAGTGCTCCCCAGAGCAGCTCAGGCTCACAGCCCACAGCCTGAGCCAGCCTCAGGGCCACCAGCACGGCGAGGCTGACACAGAATAAACAGGAGCTATTCTGGTAATTGAGCAGGAGCTCCTTGGCAACCACGAGCACCAGGATAACCCAGGGCTCACCAGCATTACCTGGCAGGACGTGCTGCAATCCACACACACTTCACTCCTTAGTGAATGAAAGCCCTCAACCACCACCAGGCAGCTTCAAGCCTAAGAAAACCACAGCACTCACTGCTAAAAAATGGGAAGGTGGTAAGAGGGGCTATGGAATAAAAGCCAGGATGCTGCTGTGGGAAACTCAGGAACATCCAAGCTACAGACGCCCACTGCCTGCTCCCATTTCAGCAGCTCCCTGTGCCTCGCACAGAGCAGGGACACGAGATTCCCTGGATCTGGGCTGCCACTTCCATCGCCTGCTTCCCACCTGGGAGGCCCAGGGACAACCTGAGGGAAGTGTGCCTTGTTCTGGGAGGAGCCTGTCTGCAGTCCTCCAGCATCCCTGAACCCCAAACCTCTCAAAGCAGCTCTTCCTGGAAGTGCCTTTCCTAGGCTGTTTTAGCTACTGGCAGGACACAAATCCCACAGAAGTGAAGAATGTATTTCCTAGGAGGCAATCACTGAAATCCCAGTCTCACATGGGACTTACAAATGCAATTCCCAGGTGAGTGGTTTGCTCAGGAGAGCCCAGCTGAGCTGCCAGGGCTCCAGAGATGGTTCATCTTCACCAGTGGAAGGAACAAAGGAAAGAGTGATGAGACAAAGACAAGGCTTATTTGGACAGAAAACAACCCCCTTCTAGGATAGCTCCATGAACAATATTTACTTGGAAATTGTTCACTAAAATCCTCTAGAAGGATTCTAAAAGCTGAGGAGGAAACACTGTAATAATTTGAGGTCTGTGAAAGAAAAGCTTGAAGTTGGACCTGCTCTGTGTGTTTGGAGATGAGCTCCACAAAAACCCACCTGGATTTTGCAATACCCTGTTTTCCCTATGGAGACACCAGGACATCCTCAGCACCTTTCCCTCAGGAAACCCCAAACTGGACACTGCACAAGCACTGTTTACACACACAACAGGCAGGAGCAGCCCCAAAACCACCTCACAGAGCTCCCTGCAAACCCCTCTGAAAGCAAAGAATGACTGAGGCTTCCTCTGAACCCAAATTCTGAGTGGCATTAAGATTTCTGAGCCATGAGTGGCAACTAAGCCCAGCAAACAGGCACCTGTTCTGCAACATTTGTAGGGTCTGAGCTCACTGTGCATCACTGCATTCCCAATTTCCTCCAAAAATTCCTGCCCAGTTAATCAAGCTCTAATTCATTCCCTTCCATATCAACCCAATTCAACCCCTCTAAGGAAAATCTGCTCCCAGCAGCCTGTTATTCTGGAGCAGAGTTTAATTATGTTTTATTTGTTCCCAGGGTGCCTCCCAGCAGCTCATCTTCACACTTTTCCAACTGTTTCCGGGAAGGAGGGTGCACTAGCAGCAGAACATGCCCATCTGGAGGCTCCAAGGAAATGGGAACAGAAGGAAAATCTTGCACAGGAGTCACATGATGAGTTACAACAGTAAATCCTGCAGCACAGCCCAGGGACTGCTTCTCAACTTCCACAGGCAGGACTTGTGGCTGAGCCAAGTAGTGGATGTTCAAGGGAGAGAAAAGAAGAAAGCAAGGTGTAATTCAGGAGGATAAAGGGGTGTGTCCACAGGGAAGAGAGGGAAGAACTAACGAGTCCTTCTGCCACATGCAGTGAGAAGGGCACACCCTGCTCACCCAATCCTGCAAACCATTTCTGCACCTCTCTGAACCTGGGGAGTCCACTGAGAAGAATCCACCTCAAAAATGTCACCCTTTGGCTGAAGCTAAACCCACCAAGAGCTGGGACACGTGGCAGACACATCAGGAGCCCACCCTGAGCACCCTCACCCCCCCAGGAGCAGCAGGCTACACCAGGGTGTATTGAGGGGACCATATCCCACCCCAGCTGGAGCAGCAAAGCCTCTCCAAGGACTGATGCAGCTCAACAAAGGGGCTGCAGAGAGCAAAGCTCCAGCCAGACACCAGTGGTGTACCAGGAGCACAGTGAGCAGATGTGATTATTTCACACCCTCTCGGGTGAAGAAATTCACAGCCAGGATCCCAAATCCCAGAAGGAAAGGGGTGCAAAGCCTGATCCCACATCACCTAAGGCAGGTTAAGATAGAAAGGGGTGAAAACTGGGCCAGAAACCAGAGCCTGTGCTCAGGGGGACCCTGAGGGAGAGCCAGGCCAGGAGGCTGAGCCCCAGGAGCAGATCCAGGGCTGCTGAGAGCATTGCCCCACTCCCTGCCCACCTGCAAAGCCGTATTTGTGGCCTCCCTCTGCCATCCAAACACTGGGATACAAGGTGGCCCTGTGGGCAGCACAAGGGGAGAACAGCAACAGCAGTTCTGGGATGGTGACAGTGGAGGCAATTCCCACCTCCCGGCCCGGCTCTGGGGGCACCGAAAGGATCACAGACCCCTCCTGCGGCTTCCTCTCCAGGGCAGGAGAAGCCCGAGCCCTCAGAGCGTGCCGGGTCCGTGCCCGCAGCTCTCGGTGGCCCCGGCTGGCACCGCGGGGACGCCGCTGGAGGCCAATGGCAAAGGAATCCAGGTCATTGCTGCCGCTGATCCAAGGCGACACCGGAGGCCACCGGGGCAGGCCCGCAGCTGGCGCCGCAGAATCTTCATCACGAAATGGTTGGGGCTGGAAGGGGCCTTGAAGCTCCTCCCGTTCCACCCCCTGCCACGTCCAGGGCCACCTTCCACCGTCCCAGGGGGCTCCAAGCCCCGTCCAGCCCGGCCTTGGACGCCGCCAGGGATCCCGGGCACCCCTCAGCACCCTCCGGCGGTAACGCCACAAACCTCGAATTCCCGACCCCCTCGGCACCTCCGCTCCAGCGGCATTTCTGCCTGCCCGGCTTTCCCCACCGTGTGCCTGCGGTGGCTCGGGGGGCGCAGCCGCCCCTCAGCCCCCTCA
>VZRX01015499.1:12590-23191 GCA_013398075.1 Notiomystis cincta | reverse complement strand
AGGAGCACCACACGGCCACGCAAACTGCAGAATGGGGCGGGAGGAATGGGAGGAACAGGAATGTGAGGAACACGAAGGTGCAGAATGGGATCATGAGGAACGAGATCGTGAGGAACGGGAATGGGAGGAGCGGGAGCAGAACGCGAAGGCTGTGGAGCAGGGAGTGTGCAGAACGGGAGCTGCTCCTCGCAGCTGACTGGAGTGCCCAGCAGAAACAGGGGCCTCACAACCCTCCTCCCCTGCATTCCCCAGCCAGGCCCTGCCAGCACAAACCCAGCCGTTCTCAAAGTGCCAGAGATCAACCAGGAACAAAGCTGGGAAAAATCTCCCATCACAACAATGTAAAAGAAAAAACAAAAAGCCACAAAAAGACAGAAACCTAAAAAAAAAAAAAAACCAAACTAGACTCATAAAACCCAAACAAAACAACTAAAAATAAAAATCCACTCCACTGAATCCCCTTAGTAAATACTCAGGCATCATGTAAAATTACAGACCAATTTAATTAATCTGAAAAAGTAAAATCAAAATTAGCCCATAATACCTCAGTTTAATTTAAACATGGAAGGAAGGTGTATACACATTACTATGTTTCCAAACTGCGCTAGCAGATTATTACACATGGCACTCAGGCAGAAGACCTGCAATTGTTCTTTAATTCTGTGTTTATTCTAAAAAGTTGTAAGAAAAAGGAGGAAAAATCCAAATTATATCTTCAGGATTTTGATAATTTTATCCAGATATTTTTTGCACAAATATTCTGAATTATCATCTTTGATAATTCACTATATTCAAAATGAGTACCTGATCTATATCCAAATCTGAAAATTCTCAATATCTGCTCCCCTGGGTATTAGCCATCATTAAAAAAAAATGTGGAAAATACATTTCACTCATGCTGCAGAGGAAAAGAAAAACAGCATGGTGATTGCATTCCATTATTAGGGGGCTACAGCATACATCAAATGAGGACAGACTAAGGAAACTGAATTCATTTGGCATGGAGGAAGTTAAGAAGGCATCTTCTACCACGCAGAGGGCATTCAGGAAAGCCTAGAGCAGATTCTGGTGGGAGGTGACGATGAAGGGACAAAACCCAACAGCCATGAGCTGCACTCCTTCCCACAAGACCAACAAAACACATCAACAGGTGATATAGTGAAGATAGGGGCTTCCTTTTCCTGAGCATTTCCCAAAGTGGACAAAACCACATAAGCCCTGAGTTCCAGAAAGCTCATTCAAGCCAAACTTTCCCAAGATTTTGAGAAAAAAGTTGTTCTAAGAAAGTGTTTAAGTTATTCGGTGTGATACAAAGCAGCTGTAGATGAACTGCACAAATAAGAACAAGAACACACGTGCTGGCTGCACAGGACTGCTCCAGCAGACTCTCCAGTGCTACAGAAAAGAGGGGAGCACACCACACTTAACTGCTACCAAGAGTGCACCGAGGAGCTCCGACAACGGTGTGGCAGGGGCAGCTGTGCCCAGAGCAGGTCTGTGTCACAGCACACTCTCAGGTGAGCTGCTGCCTCCTCATCTCAGCAACTCGAGGTCCCTGCTCTCAGCAGGGGATGCTCTGTGGAAAACTAGGGGACTTCCCATGTAGGAATTCTCTTAACACGTCTTCCTGTAGAGGACTTCACCCACCCACGAGATAAGAGATTTGTTCTTCCCTTGCCTATGGGCAACCTCCATCTGCAACATGGATATACCATATAAGCCAAATATTTAACCATATTTTTCAGCTGAGATTGTGGCATAAAGTCTCTTTTTTTTTAAGTTTTTGGCATGTGTAACTCACTGTTCACATCTCATTCTCCTCTCACGCCACTGACAGAACCACTTGAACCAACTCCAACAGAAAGGATATGATAGATTATGTAACTACTTCATTTTTCCCTTTTTTCTCCTCGATTTGGAGGCTCAACATTTGGGACACTTGCACATCCAAGTACCCTCTACACTACAGAAATAAAAATTTTAAAGCCACAACAGGATCTTCCAGACGTCAGCATCTGTAATTACAGACGTCATAAGAGATCATAAAACACCCCAAGTATTAAACAGTTCCATCCTAAAAATCAAACCCACTCTTCTGAAGACTTTTCAATAACCAATCCAAATTTGCCTTTGAACATGGCATGTACCTTGGAAAGCCTTTTTTCACTTTTCCAAGAAGGATCCAGCCATGTGATGCTGCAGTGCATTGTCCCTAATGACCACACAGCCAAATGAGGCTGGAAAATTGTATTACTCCTGATTTTCTTCCAGAAATGTCTCCATCTGAGCTCTCCAGTTACAATTAAGATAAAAAGACTCCCAATTCCAAGCTCATAAAGACACCTAGTAAGATGCTACCTTCAAATACAAACACAACATGCAAAGTTCTGCTCTAACCCCACTCCTTTCTCCTTTGCTGCTAGCGGAGTTACTCTCCTTCAATGCTGTCAATCCATGGCAGTACTTAGAACAAAACTTTTAAGATGTGAGTACAGAGCTGAATATAACAACAAATCCGAGTATAAAGCAATCAAGAAATTCCTTATGTTCTGAATGAAAGCAAAAGAAGAAAGAAAAGAGCAGAAACCTTTATTGTTACAGGTGTTAAACTTGGCAATTAATACTGCTTTTATTCTCCACTCAAAAACCAGAGGAGGCTTCAGGGTTTTGGTAACGTGCATTAGCATGCTATTTTAATAATTCTACCTCAAACAGAAATGTGGTTCTCATACATCCAAAAAAAGAAAAAAAAGCCCTGCAAATGGTAGACAAATGTTGAAATAAGGCTTCAAACCCTGAGAGCTCAGTGCCAATCACCAGGAAGGCCAAGCTCTGGTTTCTGAAACGAGGAAGAAGCTGCTGAGTTTGGTCACGACTCGCCTTGCACAACGAAGAGTGTGGTTCTGACACCAAGCGAGGCGGTTCTGTCCTCAGGGCCCAGCCCAGGGAGCACAGGGGGGCCCTGCAGCTCCAAACACCTCCCAGCAGGGAGCCTGGACGGTGGGCCGGGCCCAGGAGCCCTCTGGCAGCTGGGCAGAACCATGCCCATCGTGGTAAGCAGCAGCGTCAGCCCGCGGGCAGGACGCTCTCCCCAGGCTGAGCTGCTGCCCGGCCCCAGCCCTGCTCACCCCACAGCACGGGAAGTCACACGGCTTCAGCAGGACTGGGCGACCTCCCAGCTCCCTCAGACAAACAGCTTGGCGTGTTTTGTAATGGCTTTAATGGGGCTGCTGGACAGAAAACAGCATACATCTGGCTGGTCAATCACACTTGTAATTAATGTCTCCTTTGATAAGCTGATACAGATTTAAGAGTCCATTAAATGTGATTAATTGAACTTGTTAATTTTTCAACAAATCGTTTCAGGCTTTCCTGTGAGATGCAAAGATGCTTAAACACAGTCTCATCACTAACAGAATAAATACAAATAGAGTGTTAACAATTATATTCTCTACATAAAATATTTTCTTCTTATGCCACATTCCTGTAATTCAAGAGTGGGATGTTTTCACCAGAAATTGCTATTTACCTTGATTTCCTGTTCTCTGAAAAGCTAATACAAATGAAAAAGCAAGGCAGTTCTTCTTCCCATGGGTTAATTTAGCATGTAACCAAACAGATGCTATGCACTATGCATTCTTTCTTTCCAAGGATTTACCATTAAGGAGCCAACTGCAAAAAGCTACTTACATTATTTTATAAATGGAAAAAACCCACTTGAAGGAAGACGGTGAAGGCAGCATGGGCCAAATGGTATGCTTTTAAGGAAAAAAAAATCTAAATTGAAATTCAATTTATCTCATGTTTACACTTTGAGGGCTGGCAATGGTTCAGCTCAAAATGTAATTTTAAGTATCACGAGGCTGCACATCATCTTTGTAGAAGTCAGCCGAAAACAAAGGTGGCAGAGTTCTGTTTGTTCTACCTGGTTTTTTTTAAATAAATCAAAAAGTAAAGAAAAAATAGTATCTTAATTCTACAGACAATGGATGCTCACTCCAATTTATTAGATTTTGTGACTCAAAACCTAAGGAAAACTGAAAACTGAAAAAACCTTCTATCTTACGAACCAGTTAAATGGCTACAATATTAGAGGGGATAGAGGGACAAAGAACTGACGGGGTTTGTCAGATAAAGGATCTTTGCTCACAAGATACATGGCCTTCTTTTTGTTCAGTAACTGTGTTTTAAAATACAAGAAGTTGTTGGCATAATCTGTCTATAAAGAATGTTCCCAACAAAATCACAAGAATTCCCTTCACCCAGCTTAACAGAAAGAGTACTGGTCTAGATTTTGCTCATGGTCAATGATGTCTGAAAAGACATCCCTATTAATACACAATAATTCCGTAGTATTTTTGAAAGCCTTTCTGTGTAGGGGCTGCAGCAGAGGACTTCAGTTCCCTGCTAAGTGCTCTCTCAACACCAACTCCAAACGTACCACTCAACAGGGCCACACTCAGGACAAGTTCTCTTTCTTTGAAAAAAAATACTATGTTAAAGGAAAGAGGCTTCTTATTGCTTGTGTGTTTCTATTTTCCATTACAGTTCTCTATGATGCCACAAAAGCTTTTGCAATGATCATAGAGAAAGGGGCTGTAGCAACACAGAGCCAGCTCCTTAACCCACCAGCAGCACTGCAAAGCTGCTGGTGAAACTCCATTCTGGGACTCCTTTCCTCAGTACATTAAAAACCAAACGTGTTACTTTGCAGTTAATAACATCTGATAGTATGCTAATTATATACCACAGGATGATTAATTGATAGAGTGGGCAGTATCCCCTCTGCGTGGCTCACAAAATTACATCATGACTTCGACTATTGAACAGCAGATGCCAAAATAAGCGTTCCAAAACATAACCTAATTGAAGTTAATTACAAGTGCTTTTGATGATGATAGTTATGAAAGCATTTCTTCAATTAGGCAACCCAAGGGCATTGGCATTCAGATTCTGGTGCCAGGTCAAGTCTGTGCTCTGACTCTGGCTGGGTCTGAAGCTTGGGCCCTGTGTAATTTCTCACACCCAGGCTGCTGTGTCACACAGGTTTATCTTCACCTACATGACCTCAAAGCACCAACCCCAGTGTTACATTTTGGGGACAAACCAAGCTGGTTTTCCTGCTCAAAGCTGTGAGGAACAACAAGTGTTGGCAATATGCACAGAATGCTTTTTGGTAAGGCTTATCTTCTCCACTTCAAGACACAAATGCACGTCCTATCTTTTCAGACAATTAGACCAGCCTAACAAATAAATTAATACTCTAAGTAAGGATTTTTGACAGCTACACAACTGTTTCTTTTAAATTAAAAGCCTTTTTTTTCCCTTTTCCTAGCTCACTTTCTCTCAAATCAGTACTTCTATTTTTTCTTTTTCTTTTTTCCCCCCTTTTTTTTCATACAGCAAATACAGCACTGCCCTGGGATGGATTTGACGGGCTGTTCAGGAATCAATTGGTTGCACACATCCAGAGGGCAGTGGTCAAAGGCTGAGTCCCAGTGGGCATCAGTGACCAGGGGTGTCCCTCAGGGCTCCCTGCTGGCACCAGTGGTATTGAATATCTGCATTGGTGGCAGAGACAGAGCCATCCAGGGCACCCTCAGCAGGTGACACCCCTGAGTGACAGGGTGGCATCCAGAGGGACCTGGGCAGCCCAGGAGTGGCCATGGGGATCTCAGGGCCAGGGACTGGATCCAGCCTGGGGCTGAGCAGCTGGGGCAGCCCTGGAGGAGCCCTGGGGGTGCCCTGGGGCAGAGCTGGGACCCCAAAGGCCCGTGCTGGGCTGAGCCCCCGTGGGCAGCAGGGCAGGGGGGACTGAGCCCCTGTGCCCCTGAGCTCAGCTCAGAGCCCACCTGCAGAGCTGCCCCAGCCCCGGGGCCAGCACGGGAAGGACCTGGAGCTGCTGGAGCCAGCCCAGAGGAGGCTCCAGGATGGGCAGAGCATGGAGCAGCTCTGCTGGGAGCAAAGGCTGCCAGAGCTGCCATTGCTCAGCCTGCACAGGAGAAGCTCTGGGGGGACCTCAGTGTGGCCTTTCAACACTTAAAGGAAAATGGGGACAGAATTTTTAATAGGTTCTGTTGAGACAGGGCAAGGGGTGATGGTTTTAAACTGAAAGAGAGTAGATTTAGACTGGATGTAAGGAAGGAGTCTTTTACCATGAGGGTGGTGAGGCCCTGGCACAGGCTGCTCAAGAGGTGGTGGATGCCTCATCCCTGGAGACATTGAAGGTCAGGCAGGGCTCTGATCCACCTGGTCCACCTGAAGCAGGGGGGTTGGTCTAGATGACCTAAAAAAGCCCTTTCCAACCCAGACACTTCTACGATTATATGAACAGCACCTTGCTCTTCTCAGTGTTCTCCTGGTTCTTCCTCAAGGCCTGACAAGACCTGTTCAGTAACAAGGAAGATGCACAAAGCAACAGAAGCCGTG
Source organism: Notiomystis cincta (assembly GCA_013398075.1). Lineage (NCBI taxonomy): Eukaryota > Metazoa > Chordata > Aves > Passeriformes > Notiomystidae > Notiomystis > Notiomystis cincta. Next base: position 16,762 of record VZRX01015499.1, on the reverse strand, counting down.
CAGTGAGAGGGCATGTGGCTGTCCAGGCAGCTGTCCAGGAAAGCCATCCTTCCTTTCCACTACACAGAGCAGGTGAAAGAGGAAGCAGCTTGGAGGGCTGTGACTTGTGCCCTGCCCAGGGTCCCACCTGCTGCTTCTCTCTCCCCCCAAAGGTCCCCTGAGCCACCACATCTCTGCAGAGGGGGCTGCAGGAGCAGCACAGTGCCAGGCTGAGAGGAATGCCTGGCATCTTGCTGGAAATGGGGACACCAAGACACATAAACAGAAGGGCAGAGACAGGAAGAGGTGGCAAAGGCTGCAGAAGCAGGAGCACAGTTGTAAAACAACAGGCAAGGAGGGATGGAAGGACAAACAGTTATGTTCCATCTGACAGAAGCCAGCCAGACAGGCACAACGTAAAACAGGAATACATTCAAATATATCTGCTAGAAAATGTTCTTAAGTACATCTGTCTCCCTCTGTAGAAAGTCTTGCACATAATCTGAAATCATACAAAAAATCTTGCACCCCAAAATACTGTGCTGCTCAGTAATACAGAGTTAATTACTATAGTGGTGATTTCAAATTGTCTATTAAGAACCCAGAAAACATTCATGAGAATTTTGAACATGGAACAATCATTTGTACTACTCCAAATTCCCAGAGGAAGAGTCCACGCCTAAAGCACACTCCACAGGAGTCTGATTTACCAAAAGCCTCTTACCTCTGCAATACAGAGAAAAGAACATCTGTTAAAAGAGACAAACGCTGTCAGTCAAGCACAAAATTAAACTGCTAAAGACAGCCTGGAAGATAAATCTTGTTCCCTTCTGCAGTTCAGCAGATTGATGGCAAATAAAAACCCACTTCAGTTTCATTCTCTTCAAAATTAAGAAAACAAATACATTCTGGGCTTATGAAAAATAAATAAATTTGTGGGCTTTCTCTGTTCCCCAGCTCTGGAGGGGCTGGGAGCCAGAGCTACAGGAGCATGACTGTGCTCACTGCACACCACTGCTACCTGCGTGTCAAACATGCAGACAGCCCCAGCCTGCCTCCCTCCCAGTGTCTCACTGACACCACTGCTTACATTAAAACTGCTGAATTTCTGACTCCTGGCACCAACAATGAGGGCAGGAAACAGGGGAAGAAGTAATGTCTGAGAAGTTAACACATCCAAGGTATCCTCACTGCTACTGTTTCACAGGGAAAGAGTTATGTCCCAAGCTTCAAAGCTGAATAAATTATGAAAAAGAAGTCCTCACTAAAACAAAATGTTAGGACTTTAACAAATACGCCAACATTCATAGTCTGTTAAAAAAAGTTTAAACTTGCAAACCAGTTTTAAGAGCTTAAGAGTCATTCTACATTTGAATATGTGAAAAATCACAGCATATGAATATATACTGAGGGAAAAACAAGCAACATCACGACCAGAGAGGAAAAAAAAACAGTACCATAATTTCTATGTCACCACCTACAGTTTCTGATCTGTCCTGTACTACTAAATCAAATAGTTGACAAAACATGCAAACAAAGGCCTTAAAGTTTTACTTTTCCTGCTTCTGTTTATAAGGTAGCGGGCTTTTTCCTACATAAAAAGTCAACTTCTTGACACCAAGAACTGGACAAGCATCAAGCTCAAGATTTAATTGTTCTTTATTTGATAATTCTATCCCAAATGGTACTTGGGATGGGGGGGAATCCAAAGCCATGAATATTACTAATCAGTGCAATAATGCCACAAATACAGCTGCTGAACACAGCTTGTTTTCCATGCTGACTGCAGTCACATGAGAAATAATGCACCTTTGAACCAGGTGTGAGTCTGGGGAAGCTCATCAGAGTTTTGGCCTGGGGGGAAATTTACGAAAACACAAGGGCTGTGCAAGGCAAGGCCTGCAAAGGCCAGCTGCTGCTGTAAAAAGCAATGCTAACATTTTTTATCTGATTTATCATCCAGAGTAAGAACAGTGCTCTGCACTGCATTTGGACACAGGGCTTTGCAACTTCATGCCCCCGCAGCAACAACTCCACATGCACAGGGGGACAGTAATTACACCTAGAGGATGTCCCAAACTGTTAAGGGCAGTCAGCAGGCGTAATAAATATATTTTAAAGCGTAATACATACACTTTACGCATGAGCAATTTGTCAAATGAGATCTAAGCCCCATTCTTCCCTGACCTGCAATGCCACAGAAGACAATAATGAATGCCAGTATTGAGAACAACTGCAAAAAAACCCCATCCAGCAACTCTTCCCGGTTACTGCATGACATGATAATACTGTGGTGGAGTTTTTTCCCCTGCCCATTCAAAAGGAAAGAGCTCTGACATGACCAGTGCAAGCAGCTGGCTGCACAGACCATGAGCTGGATTCTCAGCAGTGAAAAACACCTCTTTGGGCAGTAAGCATATGTTCACTTATGCTTTTGGGGTTTGTATTTACAGAAAACAGCCCATGTGCTGGTTTTGTACCTCAGTTGCTTTTTTCTTCCCTGCTGCAAATTTAAGTGCTTGTAGCTTCCACTGACACAAAATATTCTCAAGATGTTTGTCACAGCTTGACATACACTTAAAAACCCATGGGAATACTACAAGCTACATAAACCATGAAACCTCTGCTTTTTATGACCACCAGCCCTTTAGACACTCTTCACTCCTCTGCTCTACCATTTAATGTGCAATGCTGTTTACTCTCACTGTAACCCTCTGGGCTCTTGATTTGCCATTACAACCCTTCCTGTCCTTGTTCACCTAGAAACCCCAGGAGCTGAGCTATGTAAATAAATGCACATACCCTTCACAGAAAAAAAACCTCCTCAACATTTAACTACATGAATGCAACCTCTGATCTGAGCAACCAGCAGTCACATATAAAGACACAAAAATTAAAAGCATTTTGTACACAGTTACAAGTCTGAGTTCATTCCAGCTGAGTTTCTACTGCCATAAATCCGTAACTCCATCCATGAGAGCAATTAGCACTGAACAGCACCACTGACCAAATGTAATAAATCCACTACAGCTCACTCTAAGAGACCATGACAGAAACTGGAGAGGAACACACCTGCAGAGACCTCAGCTAGCACAGTTAAAAGCAGAGTCCACTGCTAAACCAGAGGCCTATCAGCACTGCACTTAGCAGAAAGAGCTTGGAATTGTATTTGCAGAGGTCCTGAAACACAAATTTAGAAGGCTTGTATTGAACATAATGATGGAGGTTCAGCTACCAGAGGGATTCCATCATGCTTGAAGAGGGAGGATGTGTTTGGTTCCCAATGGTTTTGAAAGAGAACGGAATTCCAGGGAACAAACTCCAAGCCAAAGACTACTGCAGTACTCAGAGGAGAGCAGAAACCTGAACCCTATATTCAAACCCTAGAGTTATCACAGGGCAACGAGCTGCAGAGTACCTGCAGTCTGAACAGAACAGTGCAGACCTGAGTGAAATGCTTTGGGCTGAAAGTTAGTTGTGGTCAGTGTATTTTCACAGGGTGTCCAAGAATGCTACAGAATGAAACATTGAAAAAAAGGGGGAGAAGGAAAAAAGAGGAACGACAGAGCATTCTGAAGATGCACTGAATTTTTCAATGAAACAAGGAAGGGGCACATGAGAAGAGCAAAAACAGCCCAGAGGAGCCTCAAAGACAGTGTCAGGAGACTAATACAGACAATATTTTAAAGCAGCCAACCGGTTAAGGATGATGGGTGTGGACCCTGGACTAGAAATAAGTTAGAGTACAAGTTAGTGTCCTTCTGAAAAAATTTATGTATTTTCTGAAGGCAAGACTTTTTCTTTATTTTCTAGAAAGAAGGAAACAAAAAGCATGAAAGATTTTGTGGGTCAGCACTTGCAAACAAATGTTACTAACAGTTTGGAACAGGACAGTACCCACCAGAACAGTTTGTCCTGAACTAGCTTTCATAACCTACTTTAAGTGTAAGCTTTGCTTTTGAGGGAAGGCTCTTCACTGGCCTCCAGCTCAGGGTCCTTGAATACTATTTTCCAGTCATTAAATCCTCCCTAGAGTGGTAAAGAACAAAAAAAACCCTCACACAAACTGAAGGGAAGCACAGAGACTTTCAACTCTTGTCAGTGTAATGAGACACTGAACCAACTTAGGGCTGCTCTCATAAAGCTGCAATGCTTTACCTTAGTTCACCATTTTATTTTATTCTTTTGGTAAC
>VZRX01015494.1:0-22498 GCA_013398075.1 Notiomystis cincta | reverse complement strand
AACCCAACCAAAAAACCCCCCAACACCCCCCCAAAACCCAAAAAACCCCGAACAAAACCAAACCAAACAAAAAAACCAACCAAACAAAAAAATCCTCAAGAAACAAACAAAACAAGCAAACAAACAAACAAAAAACCCAACCAACCAACCAAACAAAAATAAACCCACAAAAACCAAGAAAAAAAAAAAGCAGTAGATGGGGATAATGAAAAATTTTGCATATTAAGTAATGCATGGATAAAACTAAAATATGGACTGATTTGCTTGGTTGAGAGATACCATCAATATGGATTTTAATAATTAGGAATGTGCAAAGGAAGCTAAGTTGGCATGGAAAAAGAGTTTGCAGTCACAAATCTGTTTGCACTGCTCTCAGCATGCTGGGCACACTTACCCAGCACTGGGACTGGTGACAAAATCCAGACAGTGATCCCTGCTCCTGGAAATCCTGGCACCTGTCCCTCGATTCTGAATGGGCTGGAAATCAACAATATTAGGGATTATAATGGCTGTGAACAAACTGTTCCTAACGCTGGGGTTTGCATTTCACTCTGAAGCAAGTTCTCACTGTTTAAATATGCGTTTTTATTCCTCACTCCCTGGGTGTGAATCTTCCTGTTTGTTTTTTGTAATTAAATGTCAGACTCCTGGGCTCTACTTGCCTGCTTACACAGGTGGAGCACTGCGTGTTAGCAGGAAATCTCCTCGGGGATTTCTGTGCTGCTTCTGTAAAGACAGGGCACAAAATTTATTAATCTCTCTGCTCATAAATGACCCCTCATTTACTCAGCAGATTAATTAATGACAGTTTGAAACAAAAGGGCATTTCTGGTACTGTCCTGCTCTCATCTGCATTGGGTGTTGTGCCATCCCATATTGCTGCATTTTACCTGTAATTTTGGAACACTGCCAAACCTTATCAGTTTGATCTCCAATATTTGTAAAAGAAGAAGTATTTGTTCAAAATACATACACAAACCCCTGGTATTTTCAAAACCAAGGAGATTAACCCTTTTCATTCCAGTGGAAAGAAGTGCAAATTAAACTCCAGGGTGGTAATGTAATATAAAGTCAAATTGATTTTGAGGTCAGTTTCTGAGTTACTAAAGACATTACACCTCAAGTAATCTCAGCACTTTTCCTATTCATTAGCAGAATTTATATTTGTTTATTTTTAACAGATAAGGTCTTATAAGTAAAATATTTTTTTTAAAATAAGCTTTTGGAATATTTTGATGCTCCAAGGTTCTTTACAAAGCATAATCATTGACAATGTGCTTTCAAGTCAAAGTACCAATAATAAGCTAATAAAAATCTATCAGTGTTATTATATAAGTTTTGAATCAACTTTGTCATCTTATTGAAATTTCAGAAGAGTTCTCCAAGTGGCTGGACACTAAAATTCTGTGAGTCTGGATATGGAAAACTTTTCACAGGCTCAAATATTTCTTAACTGTTAAATCACAGTGAAACTTATAACTAACTGCAATGTCAAAATTATCTGACATTTTAAAAAAACCAAAGCCAAGACACAGCCTATCAACAGCTTTCTAAAAAAAAAAAAACCTGAAAAACTGCTGTTTTGCTCAGGACTACAGACCAAATATTTGTGATAACATTTCCTTCTATGATGCACTGAAGTGTGGTTTTTTTCCTTAGTTTTGAGACTTTTTCTATGTTTCATTGTTGAGTTTCCATTACAAACTTGTATGGAACAGCTCTGGATATGCAGTTAAAGTTTTCTGGAGTTTCAAAGTAAAATTGATTTTTTTTTCTTTCATCTTTACATAAGTTTCAACTCCTTCAATCTTCTGGAAATACATGTGAAAATAGAAGTGATTTTGGACAGATTAAATTTTACACAAAACCAGATATTCACTTTTTCTTTATTCAAACATCCTTCATCAGAATTCTTCTTGTGGCTGATGGTGAATATACAAAATACCATTATCAACAGCAACTGTGATGGCAGCCTTGTGAATTCTCTGCCTGAGTTAGCAAATGATAGATTTTTAATTAAAACTTCCTGTTTTATAAGAACTTTAATATTACAAGTCACAGATGAAGAGAAACCAAAGTAATAGCTCACCTCAGCTCGGTTGACCAATCTGATAAAACTAAAAGGCCCTCAATACTCAAAAAACCTACTAAAAAGCTCTCAAAAACTAGGGAATCCTGAGAATTTTCATGTATATTAGGTGCCAGAAACAAGAAATTTTGATACAGAACATAAAATAATCTATCAATTAAGAGACAAAAGAGGAAACCTGAAATTCTGGTCTCCTCAGACTAAATGTGAGCCTTACCATGGATTTCCAGTGTGTCCAAATTCACTGCTGATTATCACAAACTTTTTTGGAGAAAGAAGGCCCTACAAGTTTGTGTTCAATCACCTTCTACAATACACGAAATAAGTAAGAAACATCAGAATTCTGGTATTGAAAGAACTACAAAGTGTTTTGTCCAAATTTTGCTGAAAAGCCATTTGATTTCAGGTGGAATGTTACATGGCAGAGACAAAATTAATTTTCTCTGACTCTTGTCCAACCTGGCCTTGGGCATTTCCAGGGACCCTGGGGCAGCCACAGCTTCTCTAGGCACCCTAGGAAGCCCTTACATCAAGGTGCATTCCCCAATAAATATAAAAATTCTGATTTTGCACACAATATTGACCATTTTTGAGAGTTACAGCTTCAGACGAGCTGGAGGAGCTTGTCAAACGTCAAGCTCTGCGAAGCCTGTGAGGTAACTTTTCTGAAACACCAACAATTAACTCAGTTTGTCCATCTCATTTAAAGTCCTGATCCTGGCTTGGAGTGGCTGATGTGAGTCAATACTTTGACAGCCACATGGCATTTGTTCAATTCAAATGACACCCATCACACTGACTTTTGTTCCAAAGCTCCGAGAGGTTAATTGAACGGATATGAAGGATAAGCCAGTCTAAAATTGCCTCTGCTCAGCCTCAGAAGTACTAAGCCTCTGGACTTAATTTAAGACTCCCCATTTTTGTGCATTAGACTGGATTGTGTAGGAAGTTTAAAGGAGGAAATGTTAATATAAGACAACTTAATTTTAAAATTTGCATAGAGTAGGGAGTTTCAGTACAACAGAGTTTAGTGGTATTTGAGTCTATCAATAAGACTCAGGCATTTCCCTACTAATATAACAATTCTTGCTGAGATGNGAGCAGGGGGCCGGGCTCTGCCGGGGCTGCCGGCCACAGCACGAGGAGCGGCGGCCATCGAATCGAGGCCGGCGAGCGCCAGCCCGGCCTGAGGGAGAACTTCCCTCCGTGCAGGGGCAGAGCCCTGGAACAGCTGCCCAGGGAGGGCCTGGAGTGTCCCTGTCTGGAGCCATCCCAAGGCCAGCTGGACACGTTCCTGTGGCGCTGCTCCAGGGGACCCTGCCTGGGCAGGGCTCGGCCTGGGGGGGGCTCCAGAGGCGCCTTCCAGTACCAAACATCCTGGGGTTTTGTAATACATTAGGGAAAGTACGATACGATCTCATAATTTCTTTTTTTTTTTTTTTCTATTTTTATCCTCAAAACTGAAATTACAGATAATTTAATATCAATTAGTGTGGGTCTACAATGACTTCCATCTTTATTTCTAAATAATACTTGCAGACTTTTGTTTTAGATGTAAATTAATTAAGGTGTAGTCACTGTATGCTTCTTTCTGTAGGTAATTCTGAGACATTTGGAGCATTTTTTAAAGCATTATGCTCCACTTTGTAAAATAACAGCCTGTGTTGGAAAAAACGAGTGAAGTTAAACCTGCTATGATTTTTTTTCCTCTCTGCATGACCAATAAAGTTATTTTTATCTCTAGATTGTGGCAGACTAGTGATGAAGACAATATAAGAAGACAGCTGAAAGGGCCTTGTAAAAGAAAAATATTGTCTTAGTTGGAAATATGCTAAGATTATTTTGCAGGGAGTATAGGGGAGTGCGATCCTAGCCAAGATTGCTTCCTGCTTACTGTGAGAGCCTTTCAGCTTGATTGCATTTCAGCACTTCTCAGTTTTAGGAAATTTCATATTACTCTTGTTTCTAAGATGACAGGAATTATACCTTTCTGCAGTGGTTAATATACACTGCACATGTATGTTTTTTTTTTTTTTCACTTATATTTGGCATCAAAAAGATTGTGAAGGGCTCATGTGTTTCACAAGAATAAAAATATCAAAATTAAAAAATCAAAATTCTCTTTAAAAGGCTTCCTTTAGTTTGTCTTATCTAGGGGACTTCTCTAATCTAAAGGAAATAATTATACAGCCTTTATTCCTTAAGTAACTTTTATGTTTCATACTCTTCAGTAAGCAGCCTTGAATATTTCTGTTTCACTGGAAGTAAAACTAAAGATCTTTCTGGACATTTGTAAGTCTGAAATCAGAATTCAAGTCACTAATAAAATGTATTCATGTGTCACAACACTCTTTGTGCTGAGATTAATTGCAGTTTTATTTGCCTGGCTTTAAATGGTATCTCCTCTTCCAAATTTTAAATTTTCCAAAATGGCAAAATGAGAGCAAAATTGGAAAAACACAGTGAAGATATCTTCTTTCTTTGTTTTGTTGTTGGTTTTGGTTTTATTTTTTATAATTATTTTGTTGTGAATGGTAAACCCACCATCCACCTGCCTTTCCTGGCTTGGGTACATAAAAAGACAGATCAACCCAACAGGTGAAAATTATTACTAATCATAGTATTTGCTGAGGTATTCCATCATTTTTTCCCCATTTCTAATGAACAGTTATTTTCACCCTGAAATCTCAGCAAAATGTCAACAACAAATGAAAATCCTCTTGTGATGTTCAGTGGCTGCCAGGAAATATTTCATACATATTTAAATATTTATATTTTTCATATAAATGCCATAGTCTTGAAGGAGAACTAGTATCCCTTAAGTCTGCTTAGGAATAGCAACATACAAAATACATGGGATTTACAAATTAAAATATCCAAAATAGGTATTCACCTGTTTTTGTCATGCAGTCTCTTGGGTTCCAGCTCCACTGGAAATCAAAATTTCTTAATCTGTCAACATCTCTCTTTGGCAGTCTGCTCTGAAATTTTAGTTTCTGGATATATATATATATTTAATGGATACCATGACTCTATTTTATACTGTGTTTAAAAATATTTCTGAAGGTTGTTTTTTAAACAGTGTCACCTGAACTTGTTTCACTTGCTTTTGATTTCTCATCTGTTGATAACAACACTGATGGGGATGACCTGTAAAATAAAAGCAGTGAAGTTGTTTAAGCTTTTTTTATAGCATTAAGTTTTTATGCATCTAGCATTCCTATAGAAGTTAATTACCATATACAACTTAAAAGTAAAGGGCTCAGAGATAATGATAATGAAAATCCTCATGTAATACATTTTATATTTGCTCTTAGTATCAGTTCTTAAAACAGTGATTACAAGGAGAGCAATTGTTAAATACAGTTCTGTTTCTAAGCAAATGGGAGATGGGAAACAAGAAATTTTATTATGTTATTTGCAACCAGAAACAAAACAAAACAAAAAAGGGACTATATCAGTGTTTCAAGTCTGTGCAGAAACACAGAATACTCAGAACAACCTGTTTTTCAGAGGAATTTGTAAGTTTTTGCCTATACTTGATGATTTTCTGGTTGTGTCTTATGGTGTTGAAACCCTCCATTGCCAAAACCAAACCAAAGACAGACAAACTAAAAACTTTAAAAACCACTTTAAAAAATATTTGAGAAATTAGCAACCTCACCTGTTGGGGAAAGAACACCAGCTAGATAACTTCACTGTCTTCATTGTAATTGGTCAAATTATCTTAATTTCTCTATTTTTCCAAGATCTATTGAATATATATCTTTTCATGCTGTTAAAATAATAACATGGAGGTCAAAAATTAAAAAAAAAAAACAAATCCTTTCTCTCACTAGTTGCTGAGAAATGTCTTTATTTTAGTCTCTTTCTTCAACAGCATGTTTAAAATTTACTGTTCTTAAGTAACATGTTTATATCCCACTATTTTGTACTCCAGAAAGAGAAAAACCCCCAAATAAATAAACTTTTTTTCATTTTGGTGATAACTTTTGCCACCCTGTCACTCTTATGCTGATAATAAAGCATGTATCAATCAAACTTTTCAGTCCTGTATTTCACCATCATTTTTATTCATGGCCTAAAACCCCCTGCCTTAATTCTGTCTATATAAAATTTTTCAGGCTATGGGATGAGGAAAGAAAATAGGACCTTTTTTCCCTCTTTTCCTTTTCATTTTTTTTATTCTATGAGGCCTTACAAAAGCCTATTCAGGAGCAAGGCAGAAAGAAAAACTCTTTGGATTAATGATGCCTCTGATCTTTCTTGATGCTCTAAGTTGTTGAATTAATGTTATGGGAAAAGGTGCTCAAGGCAGTGAAAGAAGCAAATATTCTGCCCTAATCCCAAAAGATGCTGAACAAATTTTGTTAAAGAAATATACATGAAATGGCAATTTCTATCTGATTCTGTGTAAGAGAACTGTGATGGGCAAGGTTGAGGAGTTATTTATAGCAGAAGGAATGTGAGATAGGCTGTTCTACTTTTTCCCAAAAGACAAACCCCACTTACTGCTGTTCATGATATTATCTTTCTATCTCACGTAAGACTTCTGTTTAATGTAAATGTGGCAGATTCTGTTTCTCAGTTTCTGATAAAAAAGTATTTCCACTGGGTAGATTAAAGAGTTCTGCTCTCATGTTTCAATATTACTTTCAGAGTCGAGGGACTGTGTTGGTCCTATCTGTAACCTGTTCTTTATTTAAAGAGAAATTCTGGCTGTCTGAAATCATGTTTTAGATCACTGTAGCACTGCAGCAACATCGATTTGCACTTCTGGGTGAAAAATGAAAGACAACATTATACAGCATAATTATGCTGATGCCTCAGCTGAGCTTCAGCACATCTCCTGTGGGGGTTTGAGCATCAGAAGTCTGAACAAAGCTGGGCTGAGAAACAGCGTGGCTGGTCCTTTTCATTATGAGCTCAATTCCTGAATTGCCTCCTGAATGCACTGAATCCAATTCAGCCTCTGGTTGACACGAGTGGTAATTGCTTACAGAGACTGGGGATCGTGGAGAGAAAATGTTAATCCGATTTTTAGAGCTTTCTGAGCATTCCTGTCAGGGGATGGAGGGGCCTGTGGCATAGGAAAGGGCACTGCACCCTACTAAAGCCACAAAGATCTCTTGTCTCCTTCACTCAGGAAAGTTATTTTTAAAAATAAATTAAAAAAAAAAATCGACATAGTTCCAGAAAAATATGAAGACTGATTTTCTATATTGTTTCTCTTCAACTTTATAAATGTGGCTAAGAGTTGAGCAATGTTGCTTTTCATCCACTGCAGGAGTTAAACAGATTCTGCCCCCAAGGACTTTAGAAGATCACGAAATATTGTGGTGTGCCTGACTTCCCTCACCATGATCAAAAGACCCTGTTGTATCAATATGTTCCTTGCAAGAGCCAGGTGCACAGAACTTATTTTCTCTCTGAGACCATTCATGAAACACCACTACCCCTTCATGCAATTCAGTGCATGGCCAGGACCAAGGCAAAAATAAAGAGGAAGAATTGTGCATCTATTATTTAAGCTAATTCCAGATATAGCAGATAAGAGACACTTGGAAAAAAATCACTCTGCTTCCCTGCTAAGAGAACTTGTCAGAACTTCGAGTGACAAATGCAGTCTTATTCTGCTGTGAAGTAGATAGAAGCTTACCCTTGACTCAAAATATGATGAAAAATGCTTTCAATGTCTTCTCTGTTTTGCAGTAGAATTCAGTAAGTTACTGGGAGCTCCCACTAGGCTTGTCTTTTCTTGGTGTGAAAGTCACTCAAACTTTCATCAAGTCCCAGTCTTGCTGTTTTTAAAAACATTGCATCTCTTAAAAGAAAAATGTGAGGAATATCCAGTGCTTCTGGCTTTTTCAACAGTTGGAGAATGACTGAACAGAATCCAAGTTGTAAATCTTTTCATTTCCAATTTTTCATACTGTTTTGTTAAAAAACTGACCAAAGAAACATTTCATGTTCAGCCCTCAGTACTGCTTGAATTCCCAAAATCCTGTTTCTTTTAATTGACTGTTCAGTTAGAATACTTTCATTTTTATTTTGGTTCAGTCACAAAACTATTAAAAATAAACCCAGAGTAGTTATAATTATAGTTGGAACATTCATTTTGCGAGACAAGAAATGCTGAAAATAATCAAGAGGAATTTAAAGACAATTCTGCTGAAGAAAAATTTGAAAGAGACAGAAAATTCAACGTGAAACTGTCAGATTCAGAGGTTCTGGAGGTGACAGAAAATATGGAAGTTTCTGAGCAGGACTTCAGAACTCAACTGTTAAAGCTTTTGGTTTTTCCACGTTGTCAGGATTGTGGCAAAGGACAATCTAAATATTGAGAGTTTATTTGTTTTACCTAATGCTGTCAGAACTCTTCATCTTTATTTGATCTGAGAGGATACATGAAATAAAAGCCAAGGTAAATTATCTTAGTGAGTGATTAAATGAAAATTCAAGAGTTATACAGGTAAAAATATCCTCATTGATGGACTGAATTTTCGTCCTAGTCTGTCCCAAATAACAGGGTAATATAACTATCATAAACATATTTTGTCAAAATATATTAGAAAAAACATTTTCACCACCTCTGAGATGCTGAGTTTTCTGTTTATCTACTCCAAAGGTCAGACACTAATTTGAAATACTTTTTTTATACAATTACACTTGTATTGAAAACTCTATATATAAAATATTGAAGAAAAATTCTCACATTTTTCCATTTTATATTGATGAATCAGGATTTAGGAAACAGGCCAGAATTTATTCACTTTATATTTCAGAAAGATCTATAAACATTTATTAATTTTAATGGGGTTTAAGTGTTGCCTTGGTTTTGAATATTAAGGGGCATAAAAAATATAAAAAAGAGTTAAAGTTTTATGATCTGCCAACAGCATAATGGAGTATATTATTTATCAGGTCCAAAGCAGAGTAGAAGAATGACTAGCAAAAAAAAACAGGTGGCTGGTATTTCATCAACTACTGTAAATACTTATCTGACAACAATAAGGACAGGAATATTATCTCTGGACCCTGAATTCACACAGGAAATAAGAAAATCAGAGTACTCTCAAAGTAATTTAAAGGTCATTAGTCTGAATGAGAGCACAGCTTTGAAATGATCAGCGTACACAGAAAAAAAATCACCAGGCTGTGTGTTAGCACCTGCTGAGCAGCTGCCAAACTAATTCTGTTCAAAAAGAAAAAAAAAACCAAGTTGTTTTCATTGGGGAGTGATTGTGGTACATTTGTTTTCCAGTATGTGTTAGTGAACTTATGTAAAAATTCAGCTGAAAATCTTGTCCCAGGGTCAGGAATCTGTCGACAGAAGATCTGAACATGGAGAGGAGGAGTTTGGGATTTGGGGTTTGAGGTTGCCCTTATTAACAATGTCCATTCCAAAAAGAGCCCAAACTTCAAAAAAGCCCTGTTCCAGTCCTGCTTTCACAAAGATCTCTGCCTGAAGAAGCTGACAAAACAGATTCAACAGGAGAGTATCTACATTATGACTTTTTTTTTTCAGCTGGGGCTCCCACTTTGCTCCTTCCCTTTGGTCATAAAATGCCCCTGACACAAAACCCGGCTGTGTCTTCATCACAGGCACCACCACCGTGCCCAAATCTGCTGCCCTTTTGCAAAGGTCACTGAATCAAACCCCTCCCTGTCCTTGCTGGGAAGAAATCTGCTTTTTTTGGCAGTCTGATGTGGTGAATTGAGGGCCTGGAGGAGTGCGGGAAACAAAATGTGTGAGAGAGGGGAAACGTGACCTCTTGTCATGAAAATGGGCTGTGGCATTGGGCTGTGTAGTGCCACTGGAGGTAAAGTTACATTTTTGTGTCTCTGTCAGGGAAACGAGTGAGGGACCACTCTTGAAAAACACAGTTCTTAATACGAGAGAAACTGGCAAACCAAAAACCAGCAAAATGTCAAAGAGCTCTCAGAGTGACATGAGTGGGAAAGGGTGTAAATTTGTAACACAGCACCTGCTTCCACCTTCCCCAGATCACATCAGAGATGCATTCACACTGTCACTCACACGCAGGGTGAATTCCTGAGTCTCTCAGAGCTGCCAGGAGAGCCTTTTTACTTCCATTATGCCCGTTGTGCTTCAAAATAAAGCTATTTTCAGAAGGCAACACCCATGACAGGCGACATGAGCAAGTCAAAGAAAAGAATGTAGCTTCCACTCCATGTCTTGCCGGTTCTTGTATTGGCTGTGATACTGAAAGGATTATTGTATTTTTAATCACAGCTCTGCAGAACCTTAAATATGAGATACCAAGCTCTGTGCCTTGCATTTTACCCATTAAGTTTTCTTGCAACAATACTTATTCAAAAATTTCTTAATATGAGTGGTTTTGAACTCAAATTTTCACCAAAAGGCATGGCAAAACCCTAGTTGCTTCATTTAACTGTTTGCCCACACACACATGGTTCTTATTCATATAATAAATAATTCCTTCACAGTAATTTAGTGGCTTTTTTATTTCCATGCTATAGTTTCAGTGATTCAGTCATTCATTGTGGCTCTAAAACAGGATGGCCACATCTCAAGGCAAGGAGATCTAGGTTTATGGCATGCTAAAGGTCACTGAACAATTATTGGGGTTACTAATTGACTTTAATTTTTTATGGTTCTGTCAAAAAGTTGTATTGCATATGTGGCATGCATGCTGCATAAAAATGATTTAGCTATTGGATCATTTTCAAAGGCCTTAAAAGAAAACACTGTCTAGACAAAGAGAGGACTATAAAATGGTCCTGCAAGATTATGGTTAAATTTAAGATTTAATGACATGCTTTCTACACAGTGTTGCAACCAAAAGAAAAGCAAATTAACGACATTAAGCTTGCTGTCACCTGTCGTGGGAGAAGAGCTTTTTACATTTCACACTTTGCTTACTCTTTCATTTGAGCAGCATCTCTTAAAATAAACCAGAGCTGAGCCAAGAAAATTTGAAATTGTAACTACAGTGTGCTACTAATAATACTAAATAGATGAAATGCAAAATAAGAAAAGGAAAACCATATCCTTTTGTAATTGCTTGTTTGTTTCCCATTCATGATTTCATTTAGGTTTCTGGTGCAACAGATAATAAGATGAAATAAAAATCGTCCAGATTTCAACATTGTTACTCAAATAAAGTATTATTTTAAAAGTTCTTCAGTTTCCTTTAGCTGGATTATTTCACAGCACAGTCCTTGTTAAATGGAATTGCTGCTTCTTAGCTCTGCTTTACTTAGGTTCATGTCCTCACACACATATATAACTCCTAATTTTGGGGGGATCCATGGTTTTAGACACCATGAGAGTGGTACCTAAATCTGTGCCTAAAAATCACGTTTTTGAAGCTCTGAAATCTGCCTCTGTCTGGACTCTGCATCAGAAGGAGAAACACATCAAACCTTGCTTCCTACCTCCTGCAAACGTGAAAACATGGCTTGGAATTAAAACATGTCAGGGTTAGAGGGCAGGGGGAGCAGAAGGATGATGTCCACCCCAGGCTGAACGAGCCCAACACCATCTGACATCAGCTCAGCTTGAAACAGGCCAAGCCAGTAGCCTGCCTGGCTTTGCCTGAACAACCCAAACTTTTATTAAAAAGTGTTAAAGGTATTTTTCTTGCTCTGAGGGGATAGGAGATGTTAAGAGCTCGACTTTTTGTCTCTGCAGAATTGGATACCAGTTTTGTGTAGAGTTTGTTAAGGTTTTGTAATTAATACCTTGAGAATCACATTACACGGCTCAGCGTTCCAGAAAAACAGAGGCAAGAAGGGATTGAATGTAAGAAGGATTGAAAGTTGGAGGAATTCAAAGCTGAAAACTTAAACTTTAGAACAGTTTTATCTTGATCTGACAAAAAAACCCAAACCCAACCCAACCCAACCCAACCGAACAAAATCCAACCCAACCCAACTCAACCCAACCCAATCAAACTCAAGTCAACCCAACCCAACCCAACCCAACCCAACCCAACCAACCAAAATCCCCCCCCAAAAAAGGGCACACTATTAAATTCATATCTAAATGTATAAATAATACTATTCCCCCAAAAATATGTTAGTGTAAGAAATATGAAATAAAACTTTTTACTACTCTGGATTTCAATTTTGCAGACACAATATTTTCAGCAAATAAATCTTGGATGGAAAATCCCACTCTCCTTCAATTTGCAAGTAAAAGTTTAAGTCAGAGGACTCAGGATGGAATCAAAAACCAAAATGAGTTCTGAAAATGAGTTGAGCCAAGGTCCTTGATGCATGCATTGAAGGGATTAAACATCCTGCACTTTAAATTATACTGTCTCGTAAATTCAGCCTTTCTGATCTGACAAACACTTCTGGACTGTGGCTGTTACTGGAAGTTTTAGTCATGGAACACCATGAGGAGTGTTTGAAAAGCTGCCTGCACCAGGGCAGGCAAGGATGGAGTGCCAGCTGCCAATGAGTGATGCTGCTTTGGAGGAAGCAGTTTGTGAAATGGAAAGTGAAAACCCATGCGTGTCTACAGTGTGAAAAATTGTGCCACTTGGCAGGCAAAACATGTGATTTTCAGGAAAGCAGATATAAATATACAGACTTGAATAACTTTTGATGGAGCTAGAGTCATCAGCAGTAAGAGCTACCCTTCTAGCACAAGTGTGAATGGCTTCTCATTAAGCCTAGTCCATTAGCAGTAGTACGACAATTTTTTAAATCAAATTTGCATTAATCATATAACATATCACATTGTGATATGTTTGATATGCTCTTCAATTTTTAATTTAGATTTTCAATCCATTTGTCAAGGAAGACCTCATTTAGAAGTGAGCATTTCTTTTCTGAAGTAGAAGATATTTTTTCTGAAGTAGAAGTCAGCCCTGAGAGTTTCTTTGGGCCCTTGTTTTGAAATGTCCTCTAGAATTTTTCTTCAGTTATAGAAACAGAGTTATTGAAAGTTATCAAAAGCAGAGAGAATTTTGAAAGCACAAATGAATCAAAAATACATGCACCAAAGTAATGCATGAATAATTAATATTTAATGGTAGCTCTTTGGTTGTTGGTTTCTTGCTATGGGTCTGCTTTTAAGGATATGCTATTTTCAGTTCTCAAAATCTGCTGATTAATATTTCTTGCTTGATTGAGTCAATGGTCAAAAATGTAAGCTAATAGGATCACAAGCTCTTAGATTAGTTTTAAATCATGATTAATAGAAGTTATATACATACACAAGAGAATCAATTTGTGAACTCTTAATGGATCATATCCATTTAGACCTAACTTTGTTTTTCTCCTTCAAGGAGAAAATATATTAAAGCCACTTAGGATCAATTCTGAATGTTTAAGTGTATTTCCAAAGTAGATAAAATGTCACTTTCCTTCAGAAGGATTTGAGATGAATTGTTGTGCAGCTTGATCAAGCACATAAGCAAGCTGTATTTAGAGAATTTTTGCCCTCAGAGCATCCAACACCCTGTCTGCTTCAGGTTGTTCACCTGGAGAAAGGGGATTTGCTCTGCATCACTCAAGGACAGCTCCTCTGGAGCACCCCTCCCTGCTCATTGAAGCTGCCAGTGGGGTGAAGATCTAGACCTGTCTGTTGAGGTGTTTTCAGGGCGGATTGACTGTTCAAGTTCACTTTCAAGAACTAGAAGGCCTGGATGCTCCCCAAAGACTGGGAAGAGAGGGATTCTTTGTTCTTCTTTGGCCAGCAGGACCAGGGCAGCGATTGTCCCTCTGTACTGGACACTGCTGAGGAGCCTTGAGTGTCCACTGCTGANAAGGTGGGGATGGGGCACAGCTGGGACTGCAGGGGCTGGGAGGGATTTTCCAGCCTAATGATTCTGGGATTGTGGGGTTTCATTTTTCCTTTGTTTACAGAATCCTAGAATTGTTTAGATTGGAAAAGGGCTGCTCTCCTCACCTCTTCTCTGTAAGAATCCTTTACTCAGCTCTGCCAAGGACACAGGGAAAGACACATCTTTGCTTTGACTCCCTACAGCAAAATTTTCCAGCCACACTTTTTCCATTAAAATGTATTAAGCCAACAAATACCTGGGTTTTTTATAATGGCAGCAGGAACAAATGAAAGTATGATAAGCAATATCTCAGTGTCTTTAAGATTGTTAACTTCTGTTTGAATTCACAGTTTGTTCTTGCAATCTGACATCAGAATTTCAAAAGCCCAGAACTGGGTCTGATAAATGAAAAAATCAATAACAGGTTTCCTGCTTTTACCCATATGAGACATTTAATACATCTGTTTAATTCAGTTTAATTTATAACATTAATGAGGCAGTTTCTTAATGACTACAGGAAAAGGGGATGATTTGCATTTTTATTTACTTGACAAGCTACAGTCTTTATCCTCTTCAAATATGTTTTCCCGCTTGAGAATACCAACCCTTAATTACACATCTAGCTAATAACAAAGATAAAATCACGTGTGGTGGACTCATGTCTTATAGAAATGTGAGGAGCTTACCACCACTACCACCAGACAGTAGTTATTTGGCAGTCTGTTTATTAAAAGTTATTAAATCATTCTATAAAACCTCTTTGCAAAAAAGCAGAGGTCAGTTAAAAATGTCACTAGGGCAGCTCAAAATTATTTTTTTTTTTTTACTCCTTGATCCTCTTAACCAAATTTAATAACTTTAAGTAAATTAATCACTACTGGCAATCTAAGAACTGAGGTACACTTAGATTCCTTGAGAAAGCTCTCACCTTTACAAGTAGTGTAATATTTCCTAATTTCTCTGATATTTTCTGCCAAATGCTGCAAAACATTTAATATTTTGGCTAAATAATTTAAAAGAAAATATGTGAACCCATTAAATAAATATTTTTATATTTAGTGGGGTAAATTATGATTTGTAGGATAGTATTTTAAAGATAATTAGTTGCTTAAGTTAAACTTTTTTTTAATATGAAAGTGGAAAAGTGAAAGTGGCAAAAATTGGCTTTGTAAGTACACTGCAGTTTCTGATGTTAATTCCTAAGATAAAAATATTTTGACACTTCCAGAATAAAGACATTGTATCTTTTGCTACTCTTTTAAGTTTAAAAAGACTTTTGTTTTTACTCTTAAGTTGGTCTGGTCTTTTATTTGAAGTGCAAATCAATTAGATTTTAACTTAAGGAACCCAAGCAAATACTGGCTACTGTGGTATGTGGCAATTTGGAGTCTGGTTTCATTAGGTATATCTCACTCATCATATATTATTATTATTATACTTGTGTAATTTTTTCCATCATTTTAATAGAAAAATTCTCTTCAGACCCTAAAACATAAGATTTAGCTCTGGCTTCAGTCACAGAGGCAGCAGGAGTGGAAACAGGGAAAACTCTCTTGCCAAAAATGATCATCAAAGGTAAATGAAGATGTTTTGGTAATAACTAGATTTACAAATCCAGTGGAATATTGTGCTGTTTCAGTTCAATGTGGAATAGAGATAGTTATCTTTAGCCCCATATTTTTAGTTAGGTTAGTAAGTCAAGCACAGCGGCAGTGCCAAAGATACATCGTGTTCAGGTACACAAACAATGCAGGCTGATTCAAAAGAGTACATAAAAACATCTCAAAATATGTCACATTTTGGTTTAGAATTTTCTTCTCATTTTAATTTAAAAAATATTAATTTCTGAGATCTACATTTGCTTTTCTTTTCTCATGCTACTTTAAGAGTTATTCACTTAGATGAAGGAGAAAGACATCTTTGACTTTTTCCAGTATTATTTTTTCCCAATATTATAACTTTGAAGCATTGATTCATTTCCAGTAACTTTTCAAAGTGAAATCAGAGATTTTTCAAGGTTTTGATAAGAGAGAAACAAGAAAATTTTCTGAAAACAAGCAAACAAGCAAAATAGCCCAAATCCCAAATTATATATCAGGTATCAACTCTAAATAAGGCAACTGATTTTGAAATTTCACAGTCTAATGACTTGGTGGGGGAAAAAAATCCTTCAGGATTTTGTGACTTGCTGGTTTCTAAGGCTTTTATTTTTGAGACTGACATTTTTGGAAGAGCATTAAACTCTTTACTGCTCATTACTTGGTCTTAAATTTGACATATGTGGTATGTATTACAGTGTGATTTCTCCCTATTTATAATTTGCTCATGTGACTGCCATTGGATTTCTGAACCGAGTCCAGATCCACTGTAAATGAGTCTATTTATGAAAAGATAAGTTTAGCTTTCAAGGTCTGTGCAGCAGGATGGGACTGAAAAATTACTTTCATGGGGTCATCAGCAGTGACACTTCTGATAATCCATTGTGACTTAATGTTTTCTTGGCCAGTGATATACTAAATAAAGCAACCTAAACTCATTAATATAAAAAGAATCTTTGGATTTCATGCTACTTCTAAGAGTTGAAAAAATACCCCACTGATATCTAATTCAAAAGCCAAATTTTAGCTCCTAAATTTGGCTAGAAGATAGAATAACTTAAATTTTTCCAAGAGAAACAATTTTTCCAAGAAAAACGTTTTTCACCTTTTTTTTTCCCTCTCCAGTAAAGATGTGTTACAGGAAAAGGATATTATTTTCTGAATTTTTACTTAGTTCATTAATTTTGCCTTTGGGTAAAGAAAAACCTATGTGACTACCTTTCAGATTTTTGAGTTTTAGTGATATTAAAAATGATTGCAGGACATTTACTCTAAGATTTGTTTTATCTTACAAGAGTCAAACTGCATTTTTAATAAGTGACTAATTTATGCATCTTGATCACTTCCTGGGGTTTTGCAGGGTTTTTTTTTTCTTGTGTATATGAAGAATGAGAAATCTAATTGAGATTCACCTCAAAATGGCTATCTGAAAACTGAAATGTGGGGAAGAATTTTGATTGTCTTCTGAAAAACATGGATTTTGATTATCATCTCATGCTCAAAATAAAAAATCTCATTATTTGGATTTTAAAAAAAAAAGTGTTCCTTTGGTTTTCATGATAAAAATGAGAGAGATGAGATAAACAGATGTACAGTCATGGGGAATATGATTTATTATCTCTCCTGACAGATGTAAAACTATTTCACTGTTGTCTCTAGGAGATAAGTTCTAATTTGAAATTGCCTGATTACCTCACTAAATTCCTCACTGATTCTAAAAGGTACTCACTGCTACAGGGAATACTGGTGTGGCCTCATTTTACACATTTTTTATTACATCATACAAGTACTTCTAATTTTTTAAGGTATGGTGGACCAGTTCTGGTCATCAGTCTGCTCTTGAGTCCCAAATGCATCTTTTTTGGAAGAAAAAATGTTGGGTTCTTTGGTTGTGAATCTATCCTTATGTCTCAGCCTTGACCTTTCAATTCTCTTCTCATAGGAGTGATTTATTCTTTTCTTTCTAAATTATCAAGATGCTTGATTGTATTTTTAGCTTTGCTGAAAAATACAAAATGTGAGAAAGATAATTCTTCACTGAGGTGGTTTTCCCTGTCACTGGTTTTTATGTTTATCACTTTAAAATCAACCTCTTGAAAGTCTATATGGAAAAAAAATACTTGAGATGTTTAAAAAAACCTGTCTAAAATTCCAGCTCTCTAAGGCCATAGAATGGTAAGAATTCTAAGAATGGTAAGAAGTCAATAATAGTAAAAATTACTTTCTAGACCCTTTAATGTTTTACATAATGAAGAAGTTATATATTTTCAAACCCAGATATACATATTTGTATGGTAGATAAATATTGCAATGCCTTTGGAACAGGACCACTAAAACAGGGCTTAGAGACATATTGTTACACCATTTAACAACGCATTTTTAAATCTGAATGTGACAATTACACACAGTGACATAGCTGGATATCACCTGTGAAGTTGTTCACTCTTCTATCATGAAAAAAAAGAACATTTCAGAGCACAATGAGAGAACAACTTTTCTGGATTGAAAAAAAAGGAAAATTTCAGCCTTCTTTAAAGATGATTCAAAGGGGTAACTGAAACCTGAAATGAATGATGCTTTAAAATTATAGTTAAATCTTTCTGAAAATAAAATTATCCAGACGAATTTATGGTTGGACAAAAAATTAAAGCTTTTCCTCTGCCATACTAGAAAATCAGAATAATTTAAAAATAGGTGTAAGACTGAAAATGTGTTTTTTCCTGAGAATATTGTTTTTCCCACAAAAACTAGAATTTTGTCTGCTATTCGAAAACACAGCAGCACTGCCCCTTCCTGAAATAGAAAAGTAATAATGTCTAGGTGCAGACATTACTGCACATTAGCAGCAGGTTCTGACACAGGCATTGCACAAACACAGTGACTGAATAAGCTGAAGACAAATTTTCAGCTTCAAATCCCTTTCTCAAGATTTTTCTGTAAAAAGTAGAGCTCAGAGTAGGGAAAAAAACCCCAATCAGATTTAGCAGTTTGGATTTGTAGACAGTAATTGGAAAAGTTGCCTAGAATTCAGTAAATCACTCAATCTAGCTCTGTGCTTGGTGTGCAAAATTTGGGTTGTGAATAATTCCCAATAAAGACTGGGTTGGGTTTTTCACATTTCCTCAGAATAATAGTTCTTATAGCTCTAAGTAATTGCATAAAAAAAACCCAAAATGACAAAACAACAACAAACAAATAATTTTTGTTCAACTGAACTTGTTTTCCCTGAACAAATATTGTTGTAAACTCGTATCCAAGGTCTGGAGGCTTTCACACAACACCCTCTGAAAATTTTGGGTATGAACATTAAGACCATTTCTCATCACTTGAGATTTATGCCTGTTGCAAAACAGATCTTGAGGTAGGCCATCCACGTAGAAGTATATTTTATTTACAGCTTTAGAAAATATCTAGTTTCACTGTATTGAGGGATAATTTTAATACTTTTTATGACCTTTGAAAATGTGACGGTTTCCAAGCCTCAGTTAGAAACATTCATGAGTAATGGACCAAAGGAGGTCATGCCCCAGATCACTGTATGAAAAATTATCTAAAATTCATGAGGAAAGTACGGTTGTGCCACTAAAAACACTTTTCTTAACTGAGGAAATAAAACAGTAGTTGCCTAAAAGAATAAGAAGGTATATATTTATGTATATGAGCACAGAGAAAATGTGTAGAGCAGTGGAATAAAAAAAGTTGATTCATCTGCAGGTATGGAGCAGTGAAAGGCTACTGAGTTGTAATAGAATATTTTTATCTTTATTTAACAGTAAGATCTGTTACCACGAACAACTGGAAAAATGTTTCTTGACAGCAGTGTACAGATAATTGTAAAGAAAGGTGTGTTTAGCCAATAACCCTTAAACATTAACAAAATTGCTGGCTTGTACTGTATCTCCTAGCTAGAACATATGTTGGGGTTTTTTTGTGGCTAGAAATACCTTGATTTATTTTAATATTTTGCTTAAAATTCTTAAATACCCTTAAATTCCTATTTCAAAATAAAGTAATGCCAGGTTGAACACCAATCTTAATTTCAAAAAGATTAAAACACACACTATGACAAAGAATTTTGAAATTCCAAGTCATTTGGCAGAAAATAATCCATACCCTTTTTTTTTTTCTTTCCCTACTGTAGATTTTAATTATGGAGCAGCAAAAGCAGTTGTTAAAAAAAAGAAAATTCAGATACTTGTTTCTGGCCAATTTTTACTGATGGAAAACCACATCCTGTAATTTCTGAGTAGCAAGGAGGGCCTGGGAAGCGAAGTGTGTTGCGGTTTGGTGGTTTGATGGCAGCAGCACAGGTGTGCTGCCCGTGTTTTCAGTGCTGCTGCTCTTCTCAGTGCTGGTCTCAGCCCCTTGGCAGAAGGGAACCCAAAGATCGTGCCCTGAGCCCTCCCTGTGGGTGGCACTGCAATTGTAAGAAGAAGGCAGCTTCTCCTCTTTATAGAATCACATAATCCCAGGAGGGTTTAGGTTCATCCCATTCCCACCCCTGCCCTGGCAGGGACACCTCCCACTGTCCCAGGGTGCTCCAAGCCCAATGTCCAGCCTGGCCTTGGGCACTGCCAGGGATCCAGGGGCAGCCACAGCTGCTCTGGGCACCCTGTGCCAGGGCCTGCCCACCCTGCCAGGGAACAATTCCTTCCCCAGATCCCCTCCAGCCCTGTCCTCTGGCACTGGGAGCCATTCCCTGTGTCCTGTCCCTGCAGCCCTTGGCAGTGTCTCTCTCCACCTTTCCTGCAGCCCCTCCAGGCCCTGGAGGCCACACTGAGGTCTCTCCAAAGCTTCTCCTGTGCAGGCTGAGCAATGGCAGCTCTGGCAGCCTTTGCTCCCAGCAGAGCTGCTCCATGCTCTGCCCATCCTGGAGCCTCCTCTGGGCTGGCTCCAGCAGCTCCAGGTCCTTCCTGTGACCCCCACAATCCTTAACCCAGGGCGAGTTAAGCACAGGGCGTTGCCTCTTCTGCAGCCTTGGGTGAGCAGGTATTTGCCACACTTTCTTCTAAATGACTGCATTTGTATGAAAAAAAAGTCCTCAATCCATTAACACCACAGGAGGGGGTAAAAAAGAAGTCAGAGGGCCAGGCCACTCAATCATCTGAACATATGCACAATAAGACTTTTGTTTGCTGAAGGAAAAAATTCTGCCTGGTTACCAAGCCACAGAAAACCACCTGACAACTTTAATTGTGCTGCCTGAGGTGAGAGCAGTAAAGAATAAGTGCTAAAGCCAAAGTTTTTGGCATTATTTCTTGAGTAAAAGTTTATAATATCTTTTTTTTTTCTTTTCCTTTCTCTTTTTTTTTTTTTTTAAATTTTTTTTTCCCAAAAAGGAAAAAATACCTCAGTTTAACCAGAGAATATTATCTGGAGACTACAGTGTTTTCCTGCTGTTAAAATACTCAGCTGCTTTTCAGATTCATCGTAGAAGCTTTCTGCAGTTACAATTGTGAAATAATAAACATATGTTTTCTGTGCTGAATCCCTTTCAGTGAATTGTTTTAAACATCAAACCATGTTATTTTACATTTGCATGCCCACATTTTTCACCCACGCCACGAAATTAAAATCTGAATTCAAACCCTGAGACTTAATAAAACAAAATTGATAAAGAAATTAATTTCCAGATAATACGTTAATTAACTAAGTATAGTAAATGTAATAAATTAACCATTTCTTCAAGGTTAATTAGACCAGGTTAATTGATTGTAAGGCCATTTACTCTGACTGCAGGGTCTCTGCTATGATTCACTTAAAAAAAAAAATCCAACCAGCAGCTTGACTTTCAGTAGTAGAAAATGTCCTTTCAGTCTTTGGGTTCTGCTTTACCTGTTCGTAAGCAACAACTTTTCTAGCTTTGCTTAATGCCTCACCTCCAATCCCAACAGATTCTGTGATATGATTAAATCCAAACTTCAGACGGTTCACTTCTTTCTCTCCTTCTGTCTCCAAGGATCTTATTACTTATTTCTCTACAAAGAAAAATTGACAAAATGTAATATTAAGTCTTTACCCATCAATATCCTCAGCCACCTCCTCATGTCTTGCTTTTCTTGAGCTGTTATTGCACTTCTCTTATCTTTCAAGACCAATGCAGTATTTGTCATTTATGCTTTTTTATGTTTTTTTTTTTTTCAATTATGCTAATGCCTTTTTGAATTATTTTATCAGTGATTTGGATGAACACCATAAAGATACATCTTTTCTGCTTCTAGGTACAGAGGGAAAATATCAACCTCTTGACACTTGCTATACACCTGAAAATTGAAAACCTACAAAGTCTGACCCATAAGCAGAACAGAAATAAAATCTCTTTATGATCCTCATATCTAAGACAAGCCTGCTTTGTTAGAACACAGCTTCTCTGTAGTTCCCATTATTTTCTTACTGCTGGGTAATTAACAACATAATTTAATGGGTAATGGTTTTAAACTGAAAAAGGGGAGGTTTATGTTGGATATTGGTAAGGGATTCTTTGCAAGTTGGACAGGGCTTGGAACAGCCTGGTATGGTGGAAGATGTCCCAATCAGTGTCAAGGGGTGGAACAAGATGACTTTTAAAGTCCTTTCCAACACAAACCATTCTGTGATTCTGTGATTTAATGGTTTAAAAGTACAAGTCCATATTCCTGCACTTTTTTGACTGCCCTGCAGCAGAATGCCTTTTTCATTTTCCTAAGCACTGCAAAGTCTTGGAGTTGCAAGAACATCCACAAAATCTAGATGGATCCTAGAGCAATTCTCTTGTGTATTTTGCTACTGAGGAACATCCTGGGCATCCATCAGTATTTAGTGAGGCAGATTGCTGATATTCTTGTTCATAGTTACCTCAGGAATAGATTTTTTTCCAGCTTGCTCGAGATTAATGTTGTTTCTACACTTTATCTGTTCTTTCTCTGATCACGGTGTCTCTGCATGTTTGATGGAGAAACATTTCACTCTGTTTTACTCTGCTTCCCTATTTTGACCAGTCTTCCTCAGATTTTCACAGAATTATTAGGTCTGGAAGGTGCCTCTGGAGC
>VZRX01015475.1:0-39138 GCA_013398075.1 Notiomystis cincta | reverse complement strand
GATATATAGATATAGATATAGTTCTTCCTTCTTTCTAAACTAGAAGAAAAATCCCCACCAGAATAAAAAGTTCTCCTGGAATTTCAATCCTGATGCAATTTTCTTATGTAAACAGCTTCTGGGGAGGGAATGGTCTCTGGGAGGTTTTTTTTATTATTATTTCCACGTTGATTTAAAAGAGAAAGGATGAGACTTCTTCAAAGCACAGTTCATCATTTCCTCACCCATGGCTGTGACAAGTTCTCCTGAGGAAACACACTCATTCCATCATTTCCCATCAAGCCTGACACTTCCAAATCACATCTTGCTGTCACTCATTTTGCCCTGGCACACACTCCACAATTCCTTGTGACACAAGGATATTTCCAAGCCCTTTTCCCAGTGGAGCCCTTGGGAAGCACAGGTGGTGCTGGCACTGCTGTGTTTAGGAGCAGAGGAACAGCACAGGGTCTTGTTGAAATCTGGCAGGGAGCCCCTCTCAAAGGAGAGTTTATAAAAGATATATAAGAGAAAAATTAAACCATTAAGTTTTCATGGAGTGTAGACTTAGGTGTTTAGAATTGTAAATTTTCTCCCCTTTTGCAAAATCCAAAGAACAAGCTTAAAATTGTAAATTATTTGACCTACAAAGCTTTATATCATATATATTTAATCAGGATGAGAGAGGAGGTTCTCCACCTCTACTCTGCTCTTGTGAAACCCCACCTGGAGCACTGAACCAGTTCTGGGCTCCTCAGCATGAGGACATGGGAGAGATTCCAGAGGAGGTCATGGAGATGCTCCAGGGCTGGAGCCCCTCTGGAACCAGGCTGGGAGAGCTGGGGGGATCACCTGGAGAGGAGAAGGCTCCAGGGAGAGCTCAGAGCCACTTGCAGGGCCTAAAGGGGCTCCAGGAGAGCTGGAGAGGGACAAGAGATGGAGGGACAGGACACAGGGAATGGCTTCCACTGCCAGAGAGGACATTAGGGATAAATTCCTCCCTGGGAGGGTGGGAGGCCCTGGCACAGGGTGCCCAGAGAAGCTGTGGCTGCCTCTGGATCCCTGGAAGTGTCCAAGGCCAGGCTGGACATTGGGGTTTGGATCAGCCTGGGACAGTGGGAGGTGTCCCTGCCATGGCAGGGCTGGCACTGGGTGATTTTTGAGGTCTCTTCCAACCCAAACCACTCCATGATCCTCTGGCAGGCACAGACAAGGGGAGAGGTGCGGAGATAATAAATTCCACTGAATTCCCAAGCAAAGCTGAGGACCTAAGCAGGAGTGACATAACTCATTTAAACCTGTCCACTGTGCTGTATCCCTGGGATTCCAAAGAGGAAATGGAGTTCTCAGGATGTGCAGTTGGATTTCTGGACTGCCCATAGGAACAGCAATTTGCAGATTACCCTTTACTCCTGGGCACCCAGAGGAATTAAATGCTTCTGCAAGAGGAAATTAGGGAACTGGGAAGTGATTCCTTCAAGGCAAAGGAAGATCAGGAAAGAGTGATTTGGGAATAAATATTTCAGTTTTGGACTCAGTCCCATGCACGGTGATTTTTGTGCCCCTGCTGAGTGAAGGGACTGGCCCCTCTCTCACCAAGGACAGCCTGGGAAGGCCTCACTGAAATGGGTTTTTACAAAGCAAAATCTTTTCCTCAGTTGCTTCTCATTAGCAGATTTTGTCTTCCACAATAGTGCTAATTATGGTGAAAGGAAACCTTTCTTTGAGGGACATGGACACGGACCACAGATAAAGCACACAGTGATCATAAATATAGTTCATGATCTAAAATAAGGGGTTTAAGTGTAATTCATCAGCCAGCTTAACATATTGTCTAGTTCTTTCTCCTTGAGGATATTTAGTGGTTTGTGGTTCTTTTAACAAATAAGGATGTTCATAGTGAAAGAAAAAAGTGAAAAAACATGCTGGAATTTCAATTATCTTTTTACTCCAGTCACTAATTTATTTTTTTTTAATAAATGAATGCATATATAAATCTATAAATAAATCCTATGAGGAAAAGATTCTTCCCCCAGAGGGTGGTCGAGCACTGAACACGCTCCCCAGGGCAGTGGTCACTGGAGATCTCTTCCAACCTTAAAGATTCCATTATTTCCTGATTTTTCTTTGCATGGAGAAGAATGAAAACTCCAGGTGGTGTTCTCATGTTCTCCTCTGCTGAGACAAACACGCTGGACTGTGCCTATAATAAGCACAAGTTCTTGAGCTAAAAAACATCAACCAGCATTTCAGAATCCAGTTAATTATTAAACGACCCATGAAGATTTTGAATGCATGGCTGGCTTTGGTGAGCTCATCTGATAGACTGAGTTTCTCTCTTTAATTTCTGCAGATGACTCCAATTTCTTCTCTTTTCTCAAAAATAACATCTTTGCAGCTGCATGAGGTGTTTGGGTAAGGGGTGCTTTTTTGAGGCACAACAGAGGAATGAGAGCAACAGGAAGGTTAAAAGGAGGAGAAGAGAATTGCAGATATGTCTGGTTTCAGCACTAAATGAAGGTCAAACTCAATTTTCCTTAGGGGTTATTAAGAAAATGCCTTAGGCAAAATGAGCAGTGGCTGACACACCAAGGAGAACCAGGTGTGTAATGAGATGGACCCTACAGCCAAGCCCCACTCTCCTACCAGGTTCAAAACCCCACACTGCACATGGTGTGGACATTTGCCACTTTCCCATCCCAATTCCAAGAATCAGCTCAGGCCTCTTGTTTCTGCCTTGGATCTCCAGTGGCTTCCCATGTTTTTTTCATGGCTCTTAGAGC
The DNA here is from genome assembly GCA_013398075.1 of Notiomystis cincta. Taxonomy (NCBI): domain Eukaryota; kingdom Metazoa; phylum Chordata; class Aves; order Passeriformes; family Notiomystidae; genus Notiomystis; species Notiomystis cincta. Next base: position 36,376 of record VZRX01015475.1, on the reverse strand, counting down.
TAAGTGATGATCCAGGGAAGATATTCCTCCCGCAGCTCCACCTCTGTATCAGGATCTCAGAAAGCTGCTGCTGCCCCTGCTGGGGCAGAGCTCCAGCCCAAAAACCCAGCAATTAAGAGCGTTAATTTTTCATTTCCGTAACGAGCTTCCCGAATCCCGCGCAGAGCACGAAGGAAACGTTTCCAAAGCCAAGTGGTTTCTGTGCAGGCCTTGCTGGGGACTGAGTGCCACTCTGGCAGATGAGCAGCAGCCCTTGAGCAGGGAATCACTCAGTGCTGCTATCACAGCCCCCAGTGCTGCTCCGTCACGGCGGCTCTGGCACAGGGCCCCTTCTCGGCGTGGCCGAGCGGTGAGATCTCCAGTGACAGGAGAAATGGGATAACTGGCTTGTAAACAAACTTGTTTGGGACACTTAAAATGGGTTAAACCCTCTGATTGCTCATCCAGGAAAGGAATTATTATTTCTTTAGTAATCAGAGCCTGGCAAGTAGGGAATAAAGTGAACCCAAGCCCTAAGTGAAATGGGAGCTGGCACACGGTCGGAGTTACATCATTACACTCCTCTTATTTTGGGGGGTTCACGGTCAAACACCACTCCAAAGCCCTGCCTAAATCAGTGAGTACATTGCCAATAAAAAATGAGCGTGCTCCATAGTCCCTGCTGGGAGCCTCCGTGTTAGTTGGGTATTTTAAGTGCTTGTTTTGATGCAAGGAATATTTCCAAAGGAAGTTATGGGAATTAAATACTCCTGTAGAGAAAGATGAGTTATTTTTTATCATAGCTACTTCAAAAAAATCAATTTCTGAGAAAGTGCATTATGCTTAAGGAAACTGGTACAAACAGGATGGAGATGTATAAAAATGCTCTCTTCTCTCTGCTACAATACTCTGATTTTACTCATCCCCAGCAGATCAATAAGTAAGTTTGATCCTCATCTTTTTACCACATCTGTTGTTATTGTCCTCTGGCTCAGGCCTTAACTATTGAATATTTAGGGAAATGTACATGTAAGTTTATATAGATATAAATATATGTAAGTGTGTACATATAAATATATATGAGTATTTGAGTATAAGAATCAAGTTCAAAGATGTGTGAGGAAGAATTTTAAGTTAATTACAGGGGTTCTTCCAGGGGATCCCTGGAAGTGTCCAAGGCCAGGTTGGATGGGGCTTGGAGCAACCTGGAATAGTGGAAGGTGTCCCTGGATGGGATTTAAGGTCCCTTCCCATCCAAACCATTCCATGATTCTGTGATTTCTTTACCATAACCCTGCGCTCTTGGCTGTAAAATTGTCTCAAAGCAATGTAAAAATTCTCCTTTGGACAATAAAAGTAGGAATTTTTAAAAGATGAAAAAAATTCTGATTTTTAACCCTATAATTTACCAGCCCAAATAAGTGATTTTACATTTGTGCTTCAAGATGTCCTTATTCTCCTCAACCAAAGGCTGCTGAGTGTAGTTCTAAAGGGAACAAAGCTCCACCAGTTTCCTGAGCCTTTATCTGCTTTTTCCCCTGCTTTTTTTTTATTCTAATGGTCATTTTCATGCTCTTTTAACACTGATCTTCTCTTTGATTGGCCATTGATCCTAATGCCTAAATCCATGCCTGCTTTGCTGAGGTATATCTTGCTGTATATTGATAAATCTATGTTTTTATGATCTGTTATCTGAAAGAAAATGACATTTAATGTGATGCATGGGTTGATGTTTGATTTTATTTCTGTATAAATAACAGTGGAGCTCAGGACAGTGCTCTCAACTCACCTGTGTGCTCTAATTTCACATCCCATTATTGGGATGGGTTTTATGCTTGATTTTTTCTTCATAATGAGATTTTCTCCACCGAAACAAAGACCAAAGAGGTCCCATTTCAAACATCCCTGGGAATGCTTGGCCACCATGGGCTCTGACAGTCATCCTCGTGTGGCCCAAAGAAGGATGGTGCCCATGGGGCTTTTTCCTCAAACAGCTATTTTGATATGGAATTCAATACTTTTTTTGGATATTTAATGTATTTTGAAATGTTTTTCTGTCTTCATTAAACCATGTTAAAGTCAACCTCAATGGCATCTTATGGCAAAGGGACACACAAATGCCAGCTATGCATGGGGTGAGAAATTAATTCTGTTTTATTAATAAATTCAAGGAATTTTTATTCATCAAGACTTCTGGCAAGGCATAAAAGGAGACTGGGAAAAAAACTGTACATATTAACCTGCTGGGGTTAAAATCAGCTCCACACCTAAGTATTTGTCTGAGTAGCAAACATTGATTTGAGTTGGGAGAACACAGAAAACCTGAAGCCTTTGCTGTTCTGAACTCTGGCAAAAGGGCTGATCTCCCACAGGTGTTCCCAAGAAATACCTGGAATCAGAGGAGAGCAAAGGTTGGTTCTGGAGCAAATGGAAGTGAAAAGACAGCTGTGCCTGAAGGTGGCTTCAGCCCAACCAGTGCTGAGGGACTCCAGGAGCTGCAGCAACACAAACTTTCCACCCTGCCCGTGGAGAAATCCCCTCAGTGGTGCAAACCCAGCTATTTTAGCTGCTAAACACAGGAATTGGAGCCTGCTAGTTTATAGGGAAAAGTGATGCTGCTCCAACACTTCTTGGACACGGGAACCTGCTCAGGTTTTAATTACACTGTGCAGCTCCAACCATGTGGAGAAGGAAAACTGCTGGGACAGCTCTGCCATGGCCACTGCATGGAATAAAGTCCTTGAGAGGAAATTCCAGGAGGTACTGCAGTGACATCACCCTGGGGGGCTCCTCAGGCTCTGCTCACTCCCCTGTGGCTCCCAGAGCCCTCCAGGGGCACTCAGGGGATGACCCTGAGTGTGAAGAGCTCGGGGATGTTTTGGCCAGGTCTGGAGTCTCTAATGGAGCCAAACTCTGCACACAACAGCTGCCTCAATTCCCCATCTCTCAGCAGGGGACATTTGGCCCAGGAAGGACAGCAGGTCAGGGGGTCAGACAGCTGGACACACCAGCTGCAAAGCACACCGTGGTGCTCCATGGACCCTGTAACCCTGAGAGATGCTGCAGCAGGGCAAAACATGGAAAAACAGCTCAAAATCACAGAGTCCCAGAATGGGTTGGGTTGGGAAGAACCTTAAAGTTCATCCAGTTCCAACCCACTGCCACCTCCCACTGTCCCAGGGTGCTCCAAGCTCCAATGTCCAACCTGGCCTTGGACACTTCCAGGGATCCAGGGGCAGCCACAGCTTCTCTGGGCACCCTGTGCCAGGGCCTGCCCACCCTGCCAGGGAGCAATTTATTCCAAAATCCCATCTAAACCTATTCTCTTTCTTGTGAGGTGGAGCAGTGAAGATCTGGGAGTGGTGGGGTTGTGTCTCCTCCCCTTTCTTGCTGTGATGTCTCACTGTGTCAAGTCCTATTCTTGGCAAGATGAGTTCATACACCTGAGGCTGCCTGAGATTTTTGGGGCATTTGTGCACATTGTAAGTACACTCAGACCAGCAGCTGGAAAAACTAAATCCATGAGTGATAATAAAGAGTTCCTCTTCCTTTTTGAACCAAAGATTTAATTAAAATAACCAAAAATATAGTGAGTTTATGGACAGTTTATAATTCATTAATAGCAAACAAACAATTTGTGTGTAAAAGCAATTTCATTGCTGTGCCCAGTTCTGGGGCTCAATGAGATGCTTTGATGGGACAACTCCTGGAGTTAAATAAGCTTTTTTTGTGGCTTTGCAGCTCCAACATCTAACTTGGCTCCTCCCAATCCCAAACCCAAACCCATTATGTCATAATTTGAATTCAGAGCAAACAAAGCCCCCGAGAGCAGCTGGATAGGAATTTTTGCAGCCTTTGTTTTCCCAGGGACCACGGGCAGCACAAGAGGAGCTGTGATCCCAACCCACTTTGGGGAAAGGAACAGTCACCCTCTGCCACCCCATCTGCACAACTGGCTCCTTCCTGGGGACAGAGCTGCCTTTGTCCAAGGAGGGAAAACACAGAGTCATTTTATCACACTGGGATTTGGAAAATGCTCAGAATTGTTTGGGGAAGAGAAAACTTTTTCAGAGATTCTAAACGGGATTCTATTCTTTCCCCCCCCCCAAGGATTTTAGTGATTTACAGAGCCTTTCAAGGAAAATCCTTGGGAGAGATGCAAAAGGAAAGTATTTTCAGATAAAAAGTTGGACAGAAAAACTCCTAAATCTGATAATTGCTGAGTTCACTGGAAGCTTAACACAGGAGCAGTGAGAGCAAAGCTCTTCTCTCTTTGTTTTAGAGCACTGGGTGCTTCACGTGTTTAGGGCTGATCCTCTCCAGAGGATAAAACCTCCCATTTTCTGGTCAAAATTCTAAAAGCAGCAGAAGTTTTAAAAGATTTTGGTGCTTTAATAGGCAAACACAAGTGAGGAAAATAGGAAGTGGCTGTGATTTTGTGGTACTCATGTTCACTGGAACTGCTCACAGGGTCTGGACCAGACAAGGAGCCATCACTTTTCCTTAGGGGATGCATCAAGATTTCAGTCCTGGAGAATTCAACAGCCCCAGGAGGAATTAGTTTGTGCCCTCCCATGGAAATGATCTCTCCCTTCTCTCTGTCTCTGAGCTTTCAACACCCACCTTGAGCCCCAGAGTGTCACAAAGTGCTGAGTCACAGGTGATTCTTGGGAAAAACCAAGGAATTGTTGTTTCCCTGCAGGTTTGGAGAGGCTTGATGGTACTTTGGGCTGATGCAGCAATTAAATAACTGTAAATAACACTCAAACCATACAAAACTCCATATCTAACTATGCCCATGACTACCTAGAAGTAAAAACACATTAGCAGCATTTCAAAAGAAACTAAATTATCATTTCATTAATTCAGACTAATCCTGAGGTTTAAGCACAGAAATGATGCATCACCTGCAGTGGGAGATGTTTCATGGCTGTGAATGTTACTGTCATTTTAAAATAGATTAAAAAATAATCCTTAAAATATATTAAGAATTCAGTGACATAAATACTCAGCATAGAGCACCTGTAGCTATTCTACTTTTTCAAAATAATTCTTTATTGAAATGCATATTAAATATTGCAAGTTCTGTTGCATTGCAAGAGAAGAAGACTCAGGTTAATCCCTGAGCACTGGAGCTAAAATACATTGATTTTACACTAAAAGGTAACTTAGTGTGTTCTTCCTCCATGGGGAGAGTTAGGGGATGGTTTGGAAGTCCTCATATTTTCTTGCCAAGTAAAAAAGTAAATCAGTGGTTGATGGACTCCCCACATCACCTGGCTGCTGGTGCATCCAGAAAATACCTGGGAACACCACCCAAGATCCAGACCAGAATTAGAACAGAACAAAATCCTGCATTTCACAGCTCCCAGGGAAAACCTTTCCATCAGCACAGAGGGGAAAGGGCCACATGGAGCTGCCAGCCCTGGAAATTCAGTGCTGAAAAAGCAGCAGGGTCAGAATATGATCAGCTCCCAAGGAGCATGAAAGGTCTTTGTGTTTGCCCTGGACACCCTCCTGAAATAAATCAGGATGCCAGCTTCAGCTCAGGAACAGGCCACATCCTCCCTGACAGACCCCAGCACAGGGCCATTACCAAAATTACATTTCTAAATTAAAATTTTTGACAGAAAGAACAGATTTTCTTGGCTAGACACAAACTACAACCCCAAACTCTAGTGACCATCTCTCCTCCACTGTGCCCCTGAGTGGTTCCAGCACTGAAATCCCAGAGATTTAGCACTACAAACTTACTGACATTATGGAATTGAATTTCTCCATTCATAGGACTTGCTGCTAATTTGCATTTTCCATCTGTTTGTTTGGTTTTCCCAAATTTTAGCATGGAAAATAACCCGAAATATCCCAAAAAGTACCTGAAGCAAGACCTACACCTGGCCCAAACCACTCAGCAGGCTGTGAGTAAACCCAGAGCATGCAGTGTGTAAGCACAGGGCCCTTTTTTTGAATACATTCATTGTGGCCAAACCCGTTCTGCTGCTTCATTGTTTTATCACAAATGTTTTTGCTGACTGAACTCCTCGGGTGACTCACACTGAGGCAATTGGGCTCCCAGAATAAAACACTCTTGTAGCAGTTTTTCCACATAAAAGCCAAGTGTTTCAGGGCTCCTGCTTCAACAGGGGTTTCTTTTTTAATGTATATAATACATGTTCAGTCTCATCTCTGCTCCAAGTTGGGGAATAACCAGAGAGGATCATCTCCCTCTGAAGCAGCCTGGAGCAGGGAGCTGCAAACCTATAGAGGCCATCTAAATTTATATGGGAAGGAAATTTGTCTCATGGGACAGCATTATCTCTGTGTGGTTTCTATGGTTCCTTGTTCAGGTCGTTCTATTCCCCCTCCTGAAGTCTCCCTTTTTGCAAAAAAAAAAAAAAAAAGCTTTTTTTTTTTTTTTTTTGCTTTTTTTGCTTTTTTTTTTTTTAAATGAAGAGTTACTGACATATTCATGTTGTAGCATAAATCTGTTTGACAGGAGTGATTGGCACTTTCCAAGCCATGTGTCTCCATTAACTGGGCACATTTAATGGGGAGCATTTGTGAACTGAGGAAGAAATGCTATTTATACCCTAATTCCCATGGCTGCTGGAGAAGAAGTGGTGTGAGACTTGCAACAGGAGACTGAGAAGAGCCAGGCAAAGGAGGTGCTGGCTCTCCTTGGGGGAAGCCACTTCCACCTGAGGAAGGCTGGGACAGGTACACGCTGACTGACTCGAGGCTGCAGTGGAAGGAGTGGATTTTTGGTTGGTTTTTTAAGTTTTGGTTTGTTTGGGTTTTTTTAACAGATACTTTCAATGGCCTCTGCTTGGTTTTGTCTCACGTGTTCAAGTGAATCTGCCTGGATTCAGCACTGAATTCCTCCCTTCACAGCACAATATCAACCAAGGTTTCATCTGCCTTTTATTGCTGTGACCCCTCTTTGTGCAGTCACAGAATCATGGGGTGGTTTGAGTTGGGAGAGACCTTAAAGCCCAGCCCAGCCCACCCCTGCCATGGCAGGGACACCTCCCGCTGTCCCAGGATGCTCCAACCTGGCCTTGGACACTTCCAGGGATCCAGGGGCAGCCACAGCTTCTCTGAGCACCCTGTGCCAGGGCCTGCCCACCCTCCCAGGGAAGGATTTTTCCTAACATCCCATCCAAACTGACTCTCTTTCAGTTTAACACCATTGCCCCTTTTCCGTGCTAAAAAGCTGTCCCTGCTTTGTCCCCACGTCTTTCTTACCACAACCCCTTTGGATTTGTTGCTCTGGACCTGGTTGAAACTGTCACTGTTTGCTTTGGCACAAGAGAGCAGAAAGACCCAGCCTCTTGAAGATGGTGAAATATTGTGATAATGTAAATGATGAAAACAGTTTGGGTATGTTAAATGTCTGTATGCACATTGACTCGTCAGTCGTGTCAAGGACAAAAAGCTTTGGCAGAGTTCTGCACAACTCCAGTGCTCTTGTAGACTTTTCAGAAGGTATTTAAGAGTTATTTAAAAGCAGAATTTGAGGGCTGAGAAACACAGCTACTTGTTTTGCAATCAAATCCTTGAGTTCAGAGTAACTCAGTGTGAAACGAGGTCGTGCCTTTGGCAGGGGAGCGGTGGGAGACACCCGATCACCGTGGGATGATGGAGCAGCCAACAACGAGGGAAACCAGGGCCAAGTGATGCTCCCAAGGACTGGGTAGGGCAGTGTCCTGCTGGGGGCGAGGCTTTTGCTCGCCAAAATCTCTCTCTTTAGATCCGGCAGCCTTGAGAACCTGATCCCATGGATTGAAAGGAATTGGGCGGGGAGGTTAAAGAGGGAGTTTAACAGCAGCTCCAAAGAGCCTTCAGCACCTGAAGGGAGAACAAAGAAGGGTCTGTTCCTCTGCTGAGCTCCCTGACAGCAGCAGGATTCCCTCTGGCATGGAGGATTTGGGAAACTCAGCTGCAGCCGTTGCAGGGAAGAGTCTTCAGGGGATGCTGAAGAGGAACTCAGCAAACAGGGGCTCCCATCCTCTCCTGGGGGATCTGCAAACGTTCCTGTGGTGAGGAGCAAGTCTTTGGGAAGGAACTGAAAGAGGGAAACTGAAAAGCTTCATCTGCACCTGCCAGACCCTGGAGAACCAAGACATAACAGCCAGCAAATCTAAGGTAAAGACGACGGTAAATTCAGAATTGCAGTAAAAATGTCCAGCTGTTGAAATCAGAATATTTAATTATGGGAGAAGCCTTGGACACTAAGTGATGCCTAAGCAATGTGAAATTGAACTGTAAAGTTTCAGTTGCGTGTTTCTCTTAGCCAATAGTCACACCAAGAGGATAAATGTGAGCTATGAGGTTAGAATCAGGAGAAGGAGATGGATGTACAAGGGCCCAACTTGACTTGTCAAGGACCTTGCTTAAGGAGCAAGATTGCAGCACGAGGCTCTGCCTCTGAGTTATGAAACCAGGACTTTTTGATTTCTAAAACTTCAGGTTTAATTAATTTTCCTCTCCTTCAAAGTTCAAGAAAGAAAATAAACCCTATCAGAAATATAAATGGTGTTACTATGGGCCTTTTGTTTCCCTTCTGCATATCTAATAAACTCCCAGATATATTGTGTGTCTCCAACAAAGCAACTCCTCTCGTGTTGGGGAGAGATTATTCTCACAAAAGGGAACCTCTTTGTCAAAACAATGGGAATAAGAAAGTTTTCAAGATTAAAATGTCAGGTAGATAAACACATTACTTTGAACTGTATTTGTATTCCATGGCTGGTTCAAACACTCCTGGCAGTTATCTTTCCCAAAGTAAACATGCGTGAAATCTGATCAGCTCTTTATTGTACACGGAATAAATTATGCAAGGCATTGTAGGAGACTCCTATATGGCTCATTTACACATCTTTTGATAAATGTAATATGCAGATTCCTGCTCCTTTGTGAGGCATTAACCTCGGTGCATATTGATGCTGTTATTCTGAGAAATGACAGGCGCTCAAAGACCTTTCTGTGTCTCTCTCAAAGCTGGCAGGGCCCTGACTGGGGAGGGACTTGCTCAGGGATGTACAAACGACCTTTCTTTAGAATTCAGCCTTGTCATAAATTTTCTTCTCCGTGTCAGAGAATTAAAAGTTTCGAGTGGTTATAAAATGGTCAGGAAAGAAGACATGAGTTTACTGCACAGTTTGGGAGGAAATCACTCCTAATCCACCAACTACAGGAAATACTGGAAATTTAAACAATAAAAATTCACATCAAGTAGCCAAACTCTTCAAAGACAAATGAGTTGGGATGCTTATCTCAGTTTAAGACACCCAGCAAGTCTATCTGAAGAAAAGGAAGAGCTCCTCAAACGCCTCAGTTTGGGGCTCCACTCGGGCTCCAACAATCCCCACACATCAAATCCCCCCCCGAGGATGTTGGAAGCTTTTCCCAAGTACCTGTGCCATGGTAGTTTTTGCTAAAACCTTCTCTGATAGGGCTGCAAAGCAATATAGCCATGTCTTGCTACAGAATATTTGCTGATAAATGGGATTGAAACCATGTGCACACCTTTTTTGTGCAAAAATGTTCTTTTTCCTTCTTTGGCAGCAAAATGAAAAAAAAAAAACAGGATGCTGTACTCTAAAGGTGAGGATTTGTAGATTTTTTTTTTGAAAGAAGCAAATCCAAAGGAAATCTGAAGGTTTATTTAAAGTCCTCTCCTTATTCAAAGGCAAGGCTATTTATTCTTGCAGCCTTCTTGTTCTCACTCAAAGTCAAAGCTAGGAAAAAAAGCCCTTTTTTCAGGGAGAGAGGAAGGAGAAAAGGAAAAGCAGCATTTTTGTGGGATGCTCTCCCAGCATGTGAGGGCTGGTGGATGTGAGGAGAGCAGGAGTTCCCTGGATTACACAAGTGCCCTGTTAAATAAAGCAGCTGCAGGGCTGACACTGGAGGTGTCCTTTGCTTGATCATTTCACTTGACAAGGTGAGGAAGGGCTTTGCTACAAAACATCCCCAAGCTGAGACCTCTTCCCCTGATCTCTGCTTTCATCCCAGCCAGGAGCAGTTGGAAAGGAGTTGAGGAGCTGGGGAGGGATCATGAGCATAAATGGCTTTTCCACAAGTCTTTGGAATACTGGAAGGTTGAGCTTTTGCTGATCAGTGAACAGAAATGCTCAGAATGAGCTCGAGCTTGGTGGAACCCCCAAACAAGTCAGAGGATGCTGCTTTATGGTAAAGGAACCTCTGACAAGCCACAGTGCCAGGGTGTCACTGCTTTAATCCTCAAGTGGACGTGGCAATTCCAGCAAGGAGCTTTTCAGCTTAATCAAGTCTCACTCAGATTTCCAGGACCTTGAAGTCCTTTGCATTGCTCCAACACAAAAAATAATCCCAACACACTTCCCAAAAAAAACCTCTATGAATTGTTGGGCACACAAAATCCTCAGTTTGCAGAGACAGGACTATTTTAGCTGATATATTTGGCTCTGCAGGGCTGTCCAACAGAGGACAGGAAGTTCCTTGTTTTTCCTCTGCTTGCAGTGAAGCTGCAGGTGAAGTGCAGGTCAGGAGCAGTAATTCCATTAAAATCACCATCAGGTCAACCAAAAAATTACTGACTCCAAAATCACAGGGTTAAGATAATTATATGTATACAGATATTTAATAAATGAAGCCTTATTAATTATTCTCTGGAGTTTGAATGTGTGGGATGCATTTGCTCAAAAAACCTGGAAGCACAGATGCAACTGTTGGGGCTTGGAGCAGTGTTTTATCATAAAGCTAAAATAAAATAAAATAAAATAAAATAAAATAAAATATCCCCAAGAACAGGAAAGCAAAGGCCAGAGTGCAGCCACTCACTTTTAGGAGCACAGTGTTAGGAGCAGACCTGCAGTGGTGCTTTGGCACCACCACACCAGTGCCAGCAAACCACGTTATCAGGGGAATTAATTCCAGTGTCTGCCTGGCTCCAAATGCTTTGGAGACTGGTATTAATGGAAAAAGATGGGCTTGGAAGGAAGCAGAGTAAAAAACAATTAAATAAACTATTTCCTGATCCCCTCTATGCCAAATTCCGGATTTATGAGCAAGACCAGGCTATGGCTTGGTGGAACTCTCAATAACTCCACATTTCCAGTTAAATCCCAGCTCAGTGCATGTGTTTGGTGTTTGCCTCTGATGGGAAGAATTACTCACACTCAAAATTACTTCCTGGCTGCTGGCATGGAAAAATATTCTTTGTGTTTCTCTGCCCTGGCCAGGAAGGCTTTCAGATGTTTATTTTAGGTGCCCATATTTTCCTGTTAAATGATATGGGGACAGCTGACAATCTCTTTATGGATGCATTTACACAATGCTCCTGTGAGATGGGGAAATGTGATTAATCTACTTTACAGGCAGGGAACCAAAGCAGAGAGAAACCAGGGCTCAGATCTGTAGAGATCTTAAAAAGCCCAGTGACACTCCACAGTTTGAAAGAAAAAAACACCAACCCTACGAAAAAAAACCCCAACCTCAGTCAATATCTTATTAAAATCTTTCAGCATCTCACTTGGTTTCATCAATAGACTGGCCTGGCTAAGGGAGGGGATGAATCTCCCCTAAATGACCCAAAACAACCCAAAAAGAGGAAAATCAGAGGCAGAACAAAGGTCTAAACTCGATCACCTTTGCCATCAGCAGTGCTGCTGCAGCACTGCCCATCTGCCAGCAGCACCTCCAGCCCCAGAGCAGGCAGCTGAAGGTAATTAATTTTTCACTGCTAATTAACAGTCCTCTGAACACAGTGCTGCAGCCAGTGAGGTCTTCAGAACCCCAGCCTGCCTCAGATCAGGGGATATCACTTATTTTTGGAAAGGTACTCACAGACTTCTTCTTTCCTTCTGTCCTGACCTACTTTGGAAGACATTTCTAAAATAGCTTATTTCTCCCACAATAATTGAGTAAGCAGACAGAAAAATAATGCTGTGCTGCCCCTTTTCAACAGTGGTGCAGGAACTGTAAAAATGTGCCTTTTAATGGGAAAATATGAATTAATCTTTTGTTCCAGAGGGAGAAAATTGTCAGTAAAAGCTGAAGAATTGAACATTTTGTAGCCATTCATGCAAAAAGCACCACAGAGTATTTTGTAAACCAAGGACCACAGGATCAGCCCCAGAATGGTTTGGGTTGGAAGGGACCTTAAAGACCCATGGGCAGGAAACCAAGTTTTCCTTTCCAAGGAGGAAAATTATAATTAAGGAGGATGAAGAGGTAAGGGTTGTCTCTTTTGGTATTAAATGTTTTTTGTGCCAAACTTGCTCTGGAGGGAGTAGTTCAGGCTCTTCCTTCTGCCTGCCCCTCGTTTGGGGAGAAGCTGAGGAGGAACAGAGGATGTTTGCACCACCTCCCTCAGCACTTCGTGCCTTCCACACTGTGCTGAAACATTTTATTGCTTCAAAGAGGGTCCTTTGCCTTAGGTATTACAGCCAGAGGATGCTGGAGTGAGTTTTTTCTTTCTTTTAGCTGTCTTATTCCCAGTTTTCAAGCTGAATACTAAAAACCCCCCTCAAATACAGAAATGGGAATCTGTGCCACTGCTGTGGCCAAGCTCATTTGGGAAAATAAACATTCCAGGTAGGATATATGGATTGCAGACTGCAGTGATGTCTGGTGTAGCTGTTTCCTCACCCACTCCACCAGCTGAGAGCTAAAGAAGGAGCTGTGGTGCTTTGCAGGCACTGGTACATCCTGGAATTAAGATTTTCTGTTGAGTTCTGTCCCTAGCTCTGCGTCCCCAGCACAGGAAGGATGTGGAGGTGTTGGAGAAAGGCAGGAGGAAACCACCAAGTTGGTCAGAGGGATGGAGCAGTTCTGATGTGAGGAAAGGCTGGGAGAATTGGGGTTGTTCAGCTCAGAAAAAAGAAGTTTTGGGGTGACCTCAGTGTGGGTTTCCAGTGCCTGAAGGGAGCCTGCAGGAAAAATGGAGAGAGACAATTTACAAGGAGCTGAAGGGACAGGAGAAGGGGGAATGGCTTTAAGATGAAGGAGGATTGATTTAGATTTGATACTGGGAAGGAATTGTTCCCTGGGAGGGTGGGGAGGCCCTGGGATAGAATTCCCAGAGCAGCTGTGGCTGCCCCTGGATCCCTGGAAGTGTCCAAGGTAAGGTTGGATCAGCCTGGGACAGTGGAAGGTGTCCCTGCCCAGGGCCTGGATGGGCTTTAAGGTCTCTTCCAATCCAAACCATTCTGGTTTTACATTTTATTCCAAGATAATTGAATTTCCTTGATAAAGGGAAGCACTTGAGATACACTCCCACATCCAGATTAAAATTATCACAAATAGAAAAACCCAAAAAACAATGACCAGGCCCCGAATTTGCTGGTCTTGCCAATCTCTGGAGCTCTGGAGCTGCTTGAGCAGCAGCTCATGATGTTTGTAACCATCTGAACAATCTCCAGCTCCCAAGCAGCCCCTCATTTGGAGGGTGGAGTTGGGCATTTTCCTCTGACATTCCTGAACCAATGGAAGTTGGGAAAAGCCAAGGGCAGTGGAGTTTCATCCAATTCCTTCAGTCAGCATCCTGTACAATGAACATGATCAATACAGAGCAGGACCTACATGGGGGTTGGATAAGGGAGCTGTGCAAGGAAAAAAAAAAACCACTGAAATGTTCAGGAAAGGTCAAGCAGAGAAAACAAAGGTGAGATCCACATGGCAAAACCTCACCAATTTCATCAGGAAAAGTCATTCTTTAACTCTTTGCTGGTGAAGACAATCCTGGTTATGGGAAGTTACCCAGAAAGGGCTTGGCAGAGGCATCTCACATTATGCAAACTCCAGATCTTAAGACTTTGGGAAAATTCCTAAAGCCATTTTCTCTGCTCCTGATAAAGGGAGCCCTACTGGCATTATCTCATCTGATTAATTAGTAGTATCCTGCTCTGTTAATTAGGCAAAAATTCGCACCTCATTGACCTAACACAATGTACATAAAACCCTGTCATGAAAAATACAGAGTGTTCATATTTTACAAACCCTTTTTATCTTCCCTTTTATCGTGCTCTATAGAAAACCATACCAAATACAGGTTAAGGAAAATAAATCTAAGTTGCCTCCAGCAAAAATTTCGAGGTGGGCAAATGTTTTTTTCCCCATATCACAGATTTGTTGTTAGAGAAATGCTGCAAAGTATTGACCTGGGAAATGTGCAACAGTCAGTAAAAACAGGGGTTCCAGGGAAAAGCATGGATTGGAGTTTTCTGCATGCTGTGCTGAAAGGGCATTGTGGCCAGCTCAGCTTTAAATGTGTTTAAATACTCTGAAACAAAATTGAGAAAACCGTGACTCTGCAAAAAAAAGGTTGTGGGAAAATCGAGGGATGTTTTGGAGTTGTAACTCTTTAGCACCTGGGAGTGATTGAAGAAAATGGAAGCTTTGTTTAAATTCAAAACTAAAACAAAAGGCCTCTGTAAAGCACAGATCCATGAGCAGGATCTACATCCTGCTATAAGGGCAGGCTGAAAGTTGGGATTGTTCAGCCTGGAGAGAAGAAGGCTCCAGGGAGAGCTCAGAGCCCCTTGCAGGGCCTAAAGGGGCTCCAGGAGAGCTGGAGAGGGACTGGGGACAAGGGATGGAGGGACAGGACACAGGGAATGGCTTTGAGCTGAAAGTGAGTAGATTTAGATGGGATTTTGGGAAGGAATTGTTCCCTGGGAGGGTGGGGAGGCCCTGGGATAGAATTCCCAGAGCAGCTGTGGCTGCCCCTGGATCCCTGGCAGTGTCAAAGGCCAGGCTGGACAGGGCTTGGAGCACCCTGGGACAGTGGGAGGTGGCACTGAATGGGCTTTAAATTCCCTTCCAAGCCAGACCATTCTCTGATAAATCCACCTGAAAACAGCCATCCTTTGCATTTTAAGAAAAGATAAACAAACCTGATGCTGCTGTAGCTGATTGGATTTGGCCTGAGCTGGTTTTATCTCCATCCACACCTGAGGGGCTCTGCAAGAACAAAGTCAAGCCAGGTCCTCACAGTGAGGAGCTTTTCACATCAACCTTTCAATGCCTTTGAAGTCAATATTTTTAGGGCATAGAAATTAATCATGACTGCAGCATGACTTAAATAATGTTATGTTATCTCATATGTGGAAAGGAACCCCTATTTGCTTTTAATTCTTTTAAAGACCAATAAAATTTAGGTTAGTTGCAAAAACTCAGGAGTGCCAACATTTTTATTCATTATTTTTGACCCAACAATTTCACCATTTCAAATCAGACAAGGGATGTTATCTTTGCAATAAAAGGCTATCGAGGATCTAAATGAGAAATCAAATGCTTTTTCATGCTGGTGTATTTTAGATTAGAGAAACTTGAGCCAGATGTAAACCTGAATTGCTGAGGCATGAGAAGGGACTCACAGCACAGTGATAAATATCTGAGTCGTGTTGTTCTAGGTGCAGATTTGCATTAACTCAAATAAATTGATCTGTAAGCTTTCCTAAAACTTAATTAATGCTGCAGAACAAAGCTGGAGATCAATTATGAGCTTGATATCTCGGCACAGATAAAGCTGAACTAAATTAACCATCCAAAAATGTATGGTATCAATATCAGATTGAAATGATTACTGGCACAGGGTAGAAATGGATCCCAGTGCAGCCTGAAGCTGAATCCTTTATTCCCAAATGTTGGAAATGCAGGAATTCTATCCATAAACTCTAATTTTTCCTTAGTAAAATGAGCATTATATACTGAAAAGAAATGGTAAGTAAGAGACTAGAGATGCACAGACATGGAGAGCATTTTTCTAAGTCTGCTCAGGAGCAGCTGACTATTTTTTTTCCAGAACAAGAGAATTTCCTGGTGAGCTGGTGGACAGCTATCACAAAATTGTTAGTTACTGTCAGGAATTAGGTGGCAGTATTGAATTAGTGAGACACAGATGTAATTTCTGTGTGTCTGGTAACTCTACAGGTACTTTATTTTTGCTGCTTTCTTCTGCTCCTTCTTTAGGCTGACTCTGCTCGTAGGTTTGCAGTGTAATTAGACCTTTTATTAAAGTCTGTGCAGTGCTGTGTTGTCTGCATCTTGAGATGAATATAAGGGATATGTGCAGGAATGCAGAGTCCCTGGTTAGGAAGTTCACACACACAGATAAAATGTTCAGAATACACCAACTGGAGAAGTTCTTCTGGAGGAGATATTTAAAATTTCTTTAAATTCACTGATATACTGCAATCTCTGTTTTTTGTAATGAGGGAAAACCTGAAAAGTCCTTTATCAAGGAATCCCGAAAGAGATTCATGACTCCAAGACTGCATTCCATGCCAGAAATATAAATTAATAGTTTATCTTATCCATTGGATCTGAATCTCCATAGATCTTCACATGCTCAATCTGAATTTCCTGTTGTAACAAGAAAAATAAATTAAAGGTGTTTCCAGTTCAGTCTTGGTGTTAAGGGAGGGATGGATGGATGGATGGATGGATGGATGGATGGATGGATGGTTCTATGATTTCCTTTTTATCTGTAATTTCCTTTTTATTCTGTGATTTTCTTTTAATGCCAAACCACATTTACTGGAAGCTAAAAACACACGAGTGTTTGTCTTGCCATCAGCATCATCTTCTCCATGATCCCTGATCCTCCTAAAGGCATTCCAGGTTTCCCACCTCCCTTGCACCCAGCATTATTTAAAGGGAATGGCTCCCCTGGAAGGTTTTCCAGCGCTATTTGCCTCATTTAAAAGTGCCCAGTTAATGCTGTAAGAGGCCAGAATCTGCCACACACTTCAACCTCTGCTTCAGTGAGGCATTAAAAACTTTCCAAGACAGGAACAGAGTATCCCAGAGATGAGTTTAGATCTCTTCAATCGATTGTATTGATCAAACACTGCTCCATTTTAAACTCTGAGTCAGATAACCCTAATTTGTTTATAAAAGGGTCTCTTTGAAGGTAGTCTTAATTAAGTAGAAGGAAAACGAGCCTGTCATTGATGTGAGGAGAGCAATATGGGCAGCCAAATAAATATCCCACCACCAAAAACATCTGTTGGTGGTAAAGCTTTTCAAGAGAATGGTTTGGGAATCACTGAATATAAAGGTATTTGTCCTTTGATCAAGGACTTCTGCTCAATTCCCAGCGGGATAACAGAGAGCTCCTTGTTGGCTGTACTCATGGAATGGCAATGAGGGTGTGCATGCAGTGCCCTGGGAAATTCAGCCTCAAAAATGTCATTTATACAAATAGTTTGGGGACTGCCCAGCACCAGGAGACCAATTCCCAGCAGGCCCTCAAAGAGCTGTTGGAATTCATGGAAACCACACAATTCCTGTGACTCTTGGGGGCTGGATTATAAATGAAACACGGCATCTCCTGCTGAGCTTAGAACTGTTCACAAAAATGGGAATAAATTGGATTTCAACTCTCCTGTGCAGCTGCTTTGGGTATGGTGGGCCCAGGACCCTGCAGGCTTCATTACACCTTGTAGTAAAATGCTACAGACTCAAATCTTCCCCCTCTGAAGGTATTTCTCTCACAAAGTGTTTAGGAATGTTGGCTGATCGTGGCATGTTGCTTCATTTCTGCAGTTCCTTTGAAGTCATCAATATCCCAGGTTCATTTTGTGGCAGAGTTAGCTCAGGGGAGAGGAGAAGGATGTGTCATGGATTCAATTCCAGAGCTAACTGCTTATTGGGACTCTGATCCTCTAACCCTTCATCAAGGAAAACTGCTGGCCTTGGCAAGGCAGGGGGAAAATGCTCCAGGAGGCTTCTTTGAGTTGTTTTCATCCTGTTGCTCATTATTTGAAGATTATATATCCAGTAAGTCCAATAATTGGGGGTTGTTTTTATGTCCCTGCAAGAGTCATCTCATCTCACAAGGACATCTAACAGGAAGGAAAGCCTTTCCCATAAAATGCAGGGAATTGCTTCCTAGCTACAGGACCAGCTTGTGGAGCTTTTATTTCCATTTCTTTTATTAACTATTAATAATGATATATGCTCTTTGAAGTACACTCTGTTTACACATAAAGGGCATAATGGAAAGGCAATAATGAGGCAGAAGGTAAATCTGGGTTTCTAAACAAAACATTTTTAAATGATAAAGTGGTTCCAAGCAAAGAAAATGCAAGGGAAAAATTGGTCACTTGGGATGTTGTTGTTGCCTTTTGGGACTATCTGAAGATTGCTGACTAGATTAGATTAAAACCACCATAGCACACAATTAAATTTTCATGGAAAATATTAATTTTAAATATCGATGACAATCTTTTCTTGCAAACCACTTAAAAAAATAACTTAAAAAAAATAACTTTGAAAAATAACTGCAGCAGCTCGCTGGTACCAGTGAAATACAGGGGCACAAGAGAGAGTTATAGAGCAGGTAAAATCCATTCTGTGTTGGCAGAAATTGTTGGCAAATCCAGCTCTGTTGGGATGGCACCAGTGTCATCTCCATGGGAGAGCTTCTCCAGAGCTGGGTCACACCTTGCTATGAGGTTAAAGGGTGTGGAAGAGGCACAGGGTGTGCAAGAGGCACAGCCAGGGCTGGTGTTGCTTGCATGGAGCCTTCACCTCAAACTGCTGAAGGTTTGAGAAGTTCTCCAAAAGACAGAGGAGGCCACAGAGCTGCTCCAAGGCTGGATTCCCTCTGGAGCCAGGCTGGGAGAGCTGGGGGGGCTCACCTGGAGAGGAGAAGGATCCAGGGAGAGCTCAGAGACTCCTCCAGGGCCTAAAGGGGCTCCAGGAGAGCTGGAGAGGGACAAAGGATGGAGGGACAGGACACAGGGAATGGCTTTGAGCTGACAGTGGGGAGATTTAGATGGGATTTTGGGCAGGAATTGTTCCCTGGGAGGGTGGGGAAGAGCTGGGCTGGAATTCCCAGAGAAGCTGTGGCTGCCCCTGGATCCCTGGAAGTGTCCAAGGCCAGGCTTGGAGCACCCTGGGACGTGGGAGGTCCCTGCCATGGCAGGGGTGGCACTGGATGGGATTTAAGATCCTTTCCAACCCAAACAATTCCTCATTTCCTCTGGCAGGCAGTGACCTCCCTGATGGGTTGGAAAGGTTGTTTTTGCAGACAGCCCTTATTGCACTCTCAACTAATCTCTCCTGCTCCCTGCCTGACATCTCCCTCACCGTGCCCTGGCTGAGATCTCTGAGGACCATGGAAAAATACACACAGCAGATGAGAGTTATGCAACTTCTTGTTACAACAACAACCACCACAACCTCTCCCTGCTGCTGGCCGGGCTGTTGGTGCCTCTGTAGGGCCCCTGCTCCCACCCCTCCAGTCTGCTGGGCCTGGCTGTGCCAAATTCTGACTCCAGAGGCACAAGAAGGAGCAGATTAGGGGCAGAGGTTATATTCCATGGAAGGAATTGCAGGTAGCAATAGGTTCTCTGGTTTTGTTCCTTTTTAAGTGTATCAAGAACTGTGAATTGCCTCAAACAGTGTTTTTGGTTTTTTAAGTTCTACCAGAAAGGCAAGAAAAGCAATGCTGGGTTACCTAGAAGGTAAAATGTAAAGGAAAAAAAAAAAAAAACCAAACATATTTAGAGGGTTTTCATATGCAGTTATTGAGAATATAATTTAAAAAGCAAACAGGAGGCCAAAAAGAGGAATATTAGAGGAAGGGAGGAGAAAAACACAAACCAGAAGTGAGACAATCCTTTAAGTGGATGCAAAATCAAAGCCAAGGCTCTGCCATCTTCTTCATCATCTCATTTGTCTGAGAGAAACCCTCAGGACTGAGCTCCATGAAAGTCCCCAGAATGGGAAAAAGTAAATCCAGTGGGAGAACACGAGTGTGGCTGGGATCTGACAGGACACTCAGTGATGGTCTGGTGGCCACCTTCCTCCCACCCCTACAGCAGCCTGAAAACCCTAAAGAGCTGCCAGGTCTCATTCAGCCTGGAACTGCAGAAACTGAAATTATCAGTGGGGGAAAAAGGCCATTAATATATTTTACTAGAGGTGTTCAGTTGTTGGGACTGCTTTGCTCTTCTCCAAAACTCAACCAGCACTGCCAGGCACAAAATGTCACCACAGAATCATGGAATTTTGGGGGTTGGAAGAGACCTTCTTCTAAGGTCAAATCTTAGCCAACCAAGCTGGTGGCAGAAAACTCTTTGACTTTCCTTCTGCTGTTTCAGTGGGGTCAGGATTTCTATCTCAGTTTAAAACAGCCCTAAACCCAACAAGAATTTCCCTCTACCCCTGCAGTCCCCTGTAACTGTGAGAATAACAGGGAGCAATTAACAAAATATGTTATTTTATTTTGATTGATGGCTAGGCTGAAGAAAAACACTGGATTTTTTTTTTTTTCACTGAGGTTAATGTACCTTATTCAAATAACTTAAAAATACCTAATTGACCCCTGTTCTTTTCTTATTACATTTTTGTTAGGATTCCTTGCAATGGGAGCCAGACCTTGTCTCTGTTGCTATGGAAGTGTTGCCTTAAGGTTTACCAGAGAAAAGAGTTTAAAAATGTAAATGGGAGATTGACTCAAAGATATTGATTGTTGCTACAAAGAGCATTGTAATTTCATTTTTTTCTTGCTATATATCTTCTTTTTAATATCAGAATAGACTTGCAATGTCATTTTCAAACTTATAACAGTTTTTACTGTGGAAAATAATTATCTCAGCAATTATGTGAGAATTTTTTTAATTGCTGGGAAAGAGAGACCTTGAAAATGGTAGGGAGACTTGTGAAGGAGGAAAGAACAGTGCACACACAACTCACTTGCTTTATCAGTCCAGGGAGTAAAAATATCCTGAATTCTTGAAGACTTTTTTTTTTATTTATGTCCTTTGAAGAGAAAAAAGGGTTATTTCAAGGAGCTCAGAGTTTCTCTGTTAGGAACGATACTGAAAAAAATTAGATTTAAAGCTAAGTCCATTTGGACTTCTGGATTGTTGAGAAGGGAGTATTACTTCCTATTTGTAGATTTAAATCTGAAACTTTGGAGCAAATACCCCAGAAACTTCATTTTTTTACACACTGCCTCCGTGACTTGGTTTCTGTTGGGTTTTTTTTGGTTGGGTTTTTTAAGCAATAATTGTCTTAAATCCACGAGGGGAAAAATCCAGCACTGAAATTTGCTGTTAAATTGAATTATAAGAATACTGGGGATAAATTAGCAATGGATGTTTTCAGGCAGTGTGATGGTGGAGAGACAGACAGACAAACAGACAGACAGGTATGGGTTGATAAATCTCCAGATTTATTCAGAGATTGGAAATCTGTTTGGAATATTCTTCTGAAGTGCCCTGGAACCACAGCAAAACTGTACAGCCAGAAAAGTACAAAGGGACTAAAATTAGATTTATAATATTTGTGCAGGGAATCTAAAGACTTCTGGCTGCTGCAATATAGAGACTACTTGGAGCAATTAAATTTCTGTGTCACTCTTGATTACATCAGAAAGGTGGGGCAAGCACAGAAAAATGCAATAGTGGAGTCTCTTTGATAATCAGATTTATGTTCTTAAGCTCCACAGAAACTTCTGAAAATGGATTATAAGCAACTTGGTCACTTAGAGAATATAATAATTTCTTGGGAAAATACCCTGAAACATCCAGTAACCCAGAAACAGCTTTAGCCATCACTGGACAATGGGAGAAAAAGGAAAAAACCCAACATTTTCTGGCTTTGCCATGGCTCTTGAAGCTCCCTAAATTGCAGCTTGGTGCTACTCTTGGCATCTCTTTGGTTTCTTTTGTTTATTTGGACACGACTTCACGCCTGCAACCTTATTTTGTTCAATCACCAACATAACAAACAAGTTTTTTATGCATGATTTGCTCATTAGTGGCTGCTTCAAACACCCCATCTCCCGCGACATAATCCAATTTTCAGAATAATTGGGAAAACGATGTCGCGTAATTAGCATTCCGAAATCTGGTTTAATCCCTGTGGCTCTGGGTCAGCTGGGGAGAAGCAATTTCAATTAGGGATTAATTGCCTGGGCTGGGGCAGCGGGGAGGGGACGTCACAACCCCGCGGTGGCGCCTCGGCCGTGGCGCCTCGGCCAGGAGGCGCCGGGATCTTCCAGAAAAGCCAGGCTTGCCAGGGACTGGCTTGGCAGAGCTCTCCCTTTGATTTATCCCCACTCTGAGAGGATCTGGTCTCACACCTTTGGAAGCTGGGGGGAGTTCAGCAATTCCCCTGGACAAGCTCCAGTGCTGGGTTGATCGGGTTGGGCTGGGCTCAGTAGAGCTGCTCCGTTCAGGCACGTGGGAAGTGCAGGGCTGCTGGGGATGCTCTGGTCACACACCACTCCCAGGGATGTCACACAAGTAAAATTCCCCCCATGCCTGCAACCTCTTCACAGCCAGGCTGGGAATTCTCCTCCTCAGTGACTCACCTGTGGCCCTGCACAAGGAGATGCTTTGGCCTGAGATCTTCCCCTGTCAGGTTAAGCATGTGGCAAAAAGGAGGAGCGAAAAGAACTTCCAAACAGACAAATGTGAGCAGACATTATTAAGGTTGGAAATATCCTTATAAACCTGTCTTGTGAGGAGAAATTGAGATTTTTATTGCTATGCAAATGGCTGTTATGTACAAGTCTCACAGGCTGCAGTGGAGATGAATCATTTAAATTGACTTAATCACTACATATTCTGTTAAAGGGTTATCTGAGAATCTCATTAAGTACCACTGCTAATGGTGGGCATGTTTAGGCCATTGTTTTAAAAATCAGAAGTCACCAACTTTCCTGTCTGACAGAGAAACAAAACCCCAGGAGCTCAACAGCCTGACTTTGTTTTTTGGATGCTCCATTTAATAACTCCTCGGAGAAAAATAGTGACAGCATTGGGATTTATGGTCTCACTTCAAGATATTCCACAATTCATCCTGAGAAAGTCTCAGCATTTTCTTAAGCTATTTAAAACAGAATGACTTAGGGCTTATAAGTGTCTCATTTCTAACTTGTTGCTTGTGCACTTTCCAGTCACATGCACGGGGATGCACCTGGAGCTCACACCATGGAGAGTCCCACTGGCTCCCATTTTTCCATCCATATTAGATTTAATTGTGCTGGCTAATACAGGGATTTAGGGGATCAGCTTGGGCAATATTTCTTAATGATATAAAGTAGCACAGGAGCACAGAGCTTGAAGCAGAGGATTGAATTCTCAGGCTTAATGAGATACGGGGCTCGGGCTTATCTATTCAGGCAGGGATTTTTATTGACAGCAGGAGCATGAATGCAAGCTTTGGAAATAAAGTGAATACAGCAGCTACCCAGAAGATCACCTTGACTGCAGCTCCTGCCGTCAGATGCCCAATCTGCCAGGAAGCTTCTGCATTATCCCCAGCCTCAGTCCAAATCTGAAACCCAAAGATTTGAACGCACCCCTCCCGTTTTCTCCCTCTGCAGAGCAGCTGGCACACGGACCAGCCTCTGTCCTCTCAATCTTCTTTTCCTTCCCTCAGTAATTTTCCACTTTGCACCCCCCCCAACACCTTCTCCCCTCACTTGTTGCAGTTGGTTTTATGCAAAATGGATTTAATCCTCCCTGTGCCAGCACATGGATGGAGGAGTGCAGATCCACCAAGGATCCCACAGACTGCTTTGGCTTGGAAAGGACCTTAAAGACCATTTCATTCCATCCCCTGCCATAGGCAGGGACACTTCCCACTATCCCAGGTTGTCCAGCCTGGCCTTGGACACTCCCAGGGATCCAGGGGCAGCCACAGCTTCTCTGGGAATTCCATTCCAGCCCCTCCCCACCCTCCCAGGGAATGATTCCTTCCCAATATCTCACCTAAACCCACCACAAACTCACCATGTTCTTACTGATCTTAAGTATGGGGGTGTATTTTACAAACTCAGCAGTGTCTGTACCCCAGTAATTTTATTGCTGTGGTGCCAGTGGGGCTGGTTTGGGCTTGGCTTGGCCTGAGGGGAGGATGTGGGCCTGGATGTGATGGATGTGGCACCTGCCCTTAGTGGTGGGATGGGGAAATGATGGCAACCAGCACTGGGGTGAAGGTGCTGGGAGCAGGGATTGAAGTGGGGGTCCTGGGGGTGCAAATCCCAAGATCAGTGGGATTCAGTGGGATCAGGACACGGCCCCAAAGGCACGGAGGGCGACCAGCCCGCTCACAGCCGGGTTTTTCCCTCTGGAGATCACACAGCGCCCACAAACCTATCAAGAAATATTCAAGCACTACCAGTGCGCTCCTTCACGGCCCTAAAACGATGTAAATTTACATGCAAATGAGGTGCAGCCCTCCAGCTCTGGGCAATTTGCCACGGCAGCCTTTCCTATTGCCCCCCAGTAGCTCGTCTTTTATGGGCAAGCCATCAGTCATCCCGCGGCAGCGGAGGAGGAGATTTCCCTGCATGAGCTGCATAAAGATGGCCCTGCACGCTGCTGTCCTACCCAGGGCAAAGATTCTGCTCCCAGCACTTGGCTGCCTCCTCCTTGGTTCCATTGCCAGCCCGCTGCAGAAATTGGATTTATAGGATTCAAACAACAGGGTTTTTTGGAAGGGAAATCCAGCGTTCTCGTGTATGTGCAAGTGAAAATCCCTGGGTAAAAAGCAGAATTTAACTGTCCTGTGTGCATTCCCTCTTTGCAAATGTTGTGTTTCTTCCCATTTCACTGGTTGCTGGTTACATTTACTTCTCTGTAATGAATATCAAAGAGAAAAGTAATTTTGGAGGGCAAAATCCCAGGCCTGGTCATCCCTACAAAAAGAAGAATAACTCTAGAAATTCCTCCTGTTTATGGCTTGATTGTTTCTTCTAGTGAAATGTTAATAATGCAGCAGTGGCCAGAGAGGGTCGATAATGAGGTAATGTGTATTTATGGGCTCTGTGTCCAAATGATCCTTAGTGCATGGTTATTTGAAAATAAATAGTGTATTGATTGAAACAGCTACGGGACAAAATGGGCTTTCAACACGTGGGGAGAGCTGATAATTACTTGGAATATCTTTGCTTGTTGTTAATAGATCAGCGAGTCTATTTTTAGCTCTTTTGTATAGAAAGGCAAATCTACTCAGAACAATATGATAATTTTTTTACAGGTTGGTTTTGGGGTATTTTTTTTAATATATAAGGGTTTTCTGCATCAGTTTGAAAATTCTGTGATGAAAATACAATATTCACACCTATTTCCCATTACTGGGATATCTCCATAGTCTCATTTCAACACAGTCAATACCACTTTGAGAGAGGTTTGAAATGGCATTTAATGTAGCCATGCTACTAATATTCCATTAAAACCACATAACCTCCTGCCATGGGAAAAATCAACAGAATGAGCTGCAAGTAGTGGAATTTATAGAGTTCAATACCCACCTCTTAAAACCCTCAAGTTTGGGGGGGTGGAAGTGTTTGTGGTAATATTTTTTGGGAAATAAATGAAAATTATTTGAAAGATGAAAAAAGGGGATGAAAAAACCCATGGAAAGAACAAAGCAGGGTTATAAGATGAAGAAATTCCCCTCGGTGATTCGATGGATCCTGACCTCATATTCAGTTTTCCTTGTGTTCTAAAGCCAACAGATAAAATTCCTACACAGAGGAAGAGCTGACGTAGCTTAGAGGGTAAATATCTGATTAAAAATTTAATTCAGTTCTGAAAAAGCTGGGATGGGTTGAAAATTTGGAGTTTGGAGCAGGAAGAATAGCGGCAACTTGCTTGTTTCTTTCATCCCAAAATTATCCATGAAAAATTAAACGTTATTTTTAAAACATTAAATAACTCTATTCCGAGCTGCAGGCAGTAGAATTGGGCTTTCCCCAAATATCTGGGAGGTTGAGATGTTTGAACCAAATATTTGGTATTGATATTTACCTATGAAATACTCATCCCAAATATTTGGTGTTGACTCTTGCAGAGGGATGTAAATATTGACCTGCAAAGCTGATGTGGGGATGAAGAAGATACTTTGTCTGTTTTGTCTCAGCAAACACCACAATTCCCCACATCATTGTCCAGCCCTTGGATTTTGCAGTGGGAAAAATGCAGGTTAAGGGACTCTGAGGATGTGTTCACTGTCCACAGAGTGACACACCAGAAATGTAGCACCTCCTCCTGCTCTTGCCTTTGCCCTTTTAGTCTTTAGATCCTTTTCACTGAGGTCACAGCTAAGAAAACCACATTATTGTCTCCTCTAGGCACTTTTTAAAAGTGCCATTAAAATCTATAGCATTCTGTCCCTTGGCCTCTTCTATAATTCATAAGTATTTTGTAGTTGTGATCTTTTATATTAAGAACTTCCAAACCCCCTAAACTATCAACTTCAATCCCACTTAATTGCCTGCCTGCAGCATCAGAAAGCAGAAAAGATGAATCATTTATTCGTTTATAAACCTGCTCTCCACAGCACACCCGAGCTTTGTAGATTTAAGAACAACCTTCCTAATACCTGTAAGTTGAAAAGGAAAATGTTTATAACGCAGAGCTGTAAGCACTTACCAGGCAATTGAGGCATTTTTCCCTTTGAATGTGCTGTTTTGGTAATTCAAAAGCCAGCTAATGGTTTTTTTTTTTTGGATAGGAAGGCTGGGGGTTAGAGGGCATTTGTTGAGGCAGTTGTAAAGCCAGCCCAGATTCTGTAATTGCCAGTGCAAGCCTGCAAGCAGCCCAGCTCTGTTTATTGATCCCTGTGATTCAGTGTTTGTGCTCATGGGCACAAGTCAGCACTTTCAGCAGATCAGCACGGGGGCTGAAGGATCAATCGCTCCTTCCCCCTCCTGATCCATTTTAATTGGGGTATCAAAGGGGCTGTAATCCTTTCTCAGGTCAGCAGATGTATTTGAAGCTGGGACAAAGCTGTGCAGGGAAAGCTGAGAGATTCCCCTCTGCAGATCTGAAGGAAAACCTCCTCCTTCCAGGAACCCACCCCAAAGCAGCAGCCGGCGATGCTGAGCTCGCTTTAAATTGTTACAGCAACCAACTCAATAAATGAAGTGGTTCACTTCCCTCACCTCTCCCCTGGCAGCAGCACAGGACTGAAAGGCAAACTGCAGGACAATGGTGCTCCAGGGAAATTATTAAGCTCAGACTCAGAGTCTTTATTTTGACATTCAGGAACAAGCCGGAGTGCAGACGTTACCAGGCGTGTGAGGGCTGAGCTCATGTGAACTTGAGCTGTGTCTTTCTCTATCTCTTTCCTTCCATCACTGTGTTTAACCAAAGAGAAATCATTCCAAAGGAAGAGGAAAAAAGATTCCCAGAACAGCTGCTGGCTGTTGCACTTAATTGGAGAGGTGTAATAAGAGAGTTGGGATAGCAGCTTGTCAAAACACAGGATTGCTCTGTGGTGGGACTGGGTTTTTTTTTGGTTTAGAGCTTTGCCACCTCTGCTTTTAGCTGTGCAGGAGGTTAAGGTTTTCACATTCCCTGGGGAGGTTTGTCTGTAGCTGCTGAGGATTTCCTGGCAGATATCCCAGGGATAGAGCACATATCCTGTGGAGAGGGCACACCTGGAGCTCTGAGGTGGAGGGAGAAAGGAGATTCCTCCAGGGCTGCTGCACTGGGGCACTCCAAGAGAACACACTTGGAGTGACTTCTCCCACCTAAACTGGATTTGCTCCATCCTGCAGTCCCAAGAACTCTTCCAAGGGAGCTGACATTGCTAAGTCCTCATGCTGCAGGCTTTCTTCCCTCTAAAGAAAGCATCTTGTCCTCAGGCTAAGGCTGCCCCTCACACACAACCTCCTTCCAGGGCAACTCAGAGATGGTTCTGGAGAACCAAGAGAGGATTTTATCCAGGAAAGAGCTTAGGGAATTTTAAGGTTGCCCAGCTGGCACTCAGGAAGAAAGACAGAAGAAACCACAGCTGTTCTTATCCTGTTGGCTTCGCAGGGGAGAGGTGGGGAGAGCTGGGTGGAGACCTTGATCCAGAGAGGAACTGCATTAACAAGAGCCACAGCTCAGGGATTTCAGGGATGTCAGAGCTTCCCCCAGGGTCCCAGCTGGGCAGGGAGGACAGCCCTGCTGGCAGGAGGGGTGGCATCCTGGCTGTCCCCATGCCAGGAGGGCAGCGAGTGGCTGCCACACCAGGCACCTCTGCCCGGCCACCAACGGGAAGGTGAAGGGAGAGCTCCCTGCCCTGATTAATTTACAGTGGCCTGCAGATACAGCAGAGCTGGAAATGCATCCCTTGGAGCCTGGAATTCACATTCCAGGCACACATTTATCCAGTGCCTTCAGACCGGGCTCCAGCAGCACTGCTCAGGGCAAGGGCAGGTTCTCCTGGCTCCTGCTGGGCTTGCTGGCACAGGTGGCACCCCTGGCAGCAGCAGGCACCTGCTGCAAGCTTCATTCCCTTCCTACTCAGCAGGAAATCTCTTCTCAAGGCCTCTACAAGAGGCTGCTGCTGAAGGGGGAGCCCAGGCAGCTGCTGCTTGTCTGGGCATCCCTGCATTCCAGGGAAAATGCTGCTCCAGCACCCACGGGTTCATGGATGGTTTCAGCTTTTCCCACAGCCTAGAAGGTGAAAGGAAGTGGGTTTTTAAATTTTTGTTTCACCAGAGTTTATTTTGTTTGAGAACTGGGGATGATTTTGTGTTTTGACTGGTTCAGAAGAGTTCATGCTGTGCTGTGGGAGCAGAGAGATGTGAACCAGAACCAAAACTGGGCTCAAAGATGTCCAATATCAGAGCTGGAGACCCTCACACAACAAAGCATAAACATGGGTAATTCTGAATAATTTGATTCCTCGAATTTTCCTTCAAAACTGACAAATTGTCCTCATTTAATTTTGCATTTAACTGCAACTGCAGCACTGGGCTCCTGTTAGTGATCTTAGATTAAAAAGGCTTCTGTCTACACAAACTGGGCAGCACATCCTGGCACCTTATTTACACACAGAAACAGGCAGAGATTGGAGATCTTCTTAAACACAGCTGAAATGAAGTTTGAAGTGCTGAATCCCTGACAGGGATTTGTGAAGGTGGGAGCCCCGAGTGGAAAAGGCATCTGGGTGAATAAAATAATTAGAGAAAAAGTGTCAGCACACGAAGCAGGGGAGGGACAGAATCAGAGAGGCAAAGCAAAACTCGGCTGGGCTGGGCACACACAGCAGGTGTTTGGACAGCAAACAGGCATTAGTGGATGATTTTATGGCAATCCTAGGGTGAAACGAGGGAATGCTGCAGATGGAGGTGAACTGATGGACAAAGAGAGGTGCCTTTAAAAATTAACATGCAGGGGAAGAGGGGTTGGGAGGCGGAGCTGCCGTAAAACTGCAGAGATGGATGGAGAGGCATCAGCAAAGAGCAGCGTGGAAGGAGAGAAGGAGGGGAGGTGGATCACGGGCTCCCCGTGGAGAAGGCGATTATCACTTTCAGATAACTCGAACAGCCCGAGTCCTTGAGATGCTGTTCTCAGGAGAAGGAGCTGCAGTGCCCCCGAGATAAAGGGAGCTGTGACACCAGCGGGGTGAGAGCATCCTCCCCTCCTCTGGAAGGCTCAGACTGGATCTGCAGCTCCTGGGGGGCAGCCCCAGCACGGTCTGAGGCTGGGGCAGACTTTTCTCGTGTTCTCTGGCTAAACTTTCTGGGTTTGCAGGTTTTCCTCTGAAAAGTGGGATTTGGGCAGGTGAGCTGGAAGGGGTTAGAGGACAGGAATGTCCTGAGTTTGTTCTATGCTTTTTGTTTGACCTGTTTGGGAACTGAAATCCAAACTGTTTGCAAAGGTCTCTCCAAGACTCCTTTCCTTGCTTTACATAGTTGATTTATGTATCTATACATTTTTATATATATATATATATATAGGTAGTTGAAGTTTATAACACAGACATAATTTTATAAAGATAAATTACACTACCTAAACTGTACTCTGGTACATTTAATTGTACATTAAACTCTGCTCTGCCATTTAATCCTCTGATGGATTTATTGCCTACTTATTGCTTACTATTTTGCCTGTGGTGCACATATTGCTTATTTTCCCTTCCTTTTCTCAAGGATATGACCACCCCAGCTATTTTCTCACCTGTAATAGCATTCATTTCTTCTCCCTGAGCTGATGCATCAGGAATCAAGAACGTGGCTGGGAAGCAATGAGAGGAGAAGCCCCGTGTGAGTTAAAGGCAGGGTTTGTGTCCTGCAGCTCGTTCCCAGCAGGAACAGGCAGTGCTGGCAGAGCTGTGTCATCCTCCAGGAGCCCCTGTTTGCTTCCAGGGGATGTTCCCACTCCCCTTTCCCCGGGCAGAGCAGGGCTGGAGTTGGAGGAGAGCCCTCAGCCCCTCCCTACTCAGTGTTCAGTACCAGCAGAGTTTTCTTCCCTTTATCTTTTTCGTGGCCCTGAGTGATGCCTCCTCGTGTTGTTTCTCTGGTTTTTGTCCTTCTTTCCCTCCCAGAGAAGCCTCAGAACTCTGCCCCTGTGTGTGCAGGGAGCCTGCTGCTCATGGGCTGCTGAGAGAGCTTCTCAGGTTGTTTTTCTAAAAGAGAATGTGTTTTTTTGAGTTAAAGCAGAGTTACTCCAACTGGCAGGAATAATCTCTCTGATCTGGTACCTGATCACTGGGCCTCGTTACAGGTGAGCTCCTAATGAGAGCAGAAGGGGTTTAGTGCTTCTTCCTTTAATTTCACAGAATCCCAGAGTGGTTGGGGTTGGAGAGGGTCTTAAAGCTCATCCAGTAGCCATGGGCAGGGACACCTTCCTCTGTCCCAGGTATTCAGCTCTGTACCTCCCTTCTTCCCAGTTTTTGCTGCAATGGCTTGGTTATTTTGTGTTTCTTCTGCTCTTTCCTCATGTGAGAGTTTGACTGTGTTAAGGGAAAAACAGCTTGAGGATTTAGGTGTTGCAGCCAGTTCTGGATGTGATGAAGTCCAGGGGCAGATGCTCCTCACCTGGTTGTGATGTGTGCCAGGCTCCTGCTGTGGTTTCTGCTGGGGAAAAAAAATAAAATAAAAAAGAAAGGGAAAAGAACTTGTTGAAAATAAGCAGCAGTAGGCAGCTAGGAAGTTAAAATGCTCATTTTAAAGAGTGGTTTGTGTTTGTTGTATAACAAAGAGGAAGAAGTCCTTTAGTTAATATTAACAATTGAGAGCAGATTAGACCAAAAATACCCTATTACCACTTTCTCTAATCCACCTCTAATTGTGTACCAAGCTATCAAGGAGCTCTTAAACCCCAAAAAGCCTCAGTGAGAAGCAGAAGGGAATTGTCTGCTTCAGCATCTCCAGCAGTTGGACATGGAAAGCATCCAGCTCCAATTGCCTTTTATTCCATCCTTCCCGTGCTCTTCACAGCTCTGCAGCACTTTGGGGAGCCAAACTGGGTCTGTGGGGTTCAGCCAGACACCCAAAATTCAGGAGCTGCCACTGAGGAGGAAATTTATTCCAGGGCAGAGGACTGAGTTTTGCCCTTCCCTGGATCTGTGCAGAAACAGAACATCCTTCAACGTTATTTAAACACTTTGCCTGAAAAAAACATGGATCTGATTACTGCTAGTTTGCATTCCTTCTTCCATAAGTTTGGAGAAGGCAGAGCTCTCCAGTGAATTAATTAATTTCCCTCCATTTTGACAGAGTGCTTAAATCAGCTCCGAAGTGCCACAGCTGAGCCAAGCCAGCTCAGAGGCCCTGATTGCTTCTTGTGGAAGGCTCTGCTCAACAGCAGCAGCTGAAACAGAGCACCCAGGAGCAGCACTCCAGGAAAGGGCTGCTACAGCCTGGGCTGCTCCTCTGACAAATTGGGCTTTTTTTCTTTGCATTTGCACTCTCATGATCTGATGGAAGATGTTCCACTGTGTCCCAGATCTGATCCCCCTTCCACTTCCCAGCCCCCTGTGCATCCACAGCAGGTTTGCAGCCCACAGACAGAGGTTGGCAGCTGTCTCTTTCCAAGGCTGGCAGTTGTTTTGTTGGCATGTAATTAAATTGAAATATTTAATTAACCTGAAATGTTCAGAACTTTTATGATTGAGATCTCTCTCTCTCCCACTTGGTATATTTAAATAACTATATAGTGTAATTATATATGTTATAATTATATATATAGATATATTAAATATGTCTCACATTTAGCCCTCCAAGGTATATTTCACTCTGGAAAGGTCAATCAGCCTTTCCTGTGACAACCTGGCATGACCTTTGTCCAAAAGAAAATGTGCATTGGAAACCTTCATTACAAAAGTCTATATCCATGAGATGACCTGACAGGCTTCTAAAACAAAAGTGTTTTCCCATATTGATCCAGGTGGACACAATCTGTGGACCAGCTCCTGTGAAATACAGATTCCTTCCTTGCCTGCCATTTAGTTTTTGGGTTTTTTTAAAGTACAGCAGGATTTTGAGATGGAATTCCTGCACCAGGTATTTTCACAGGCTTTGTTGTGAGACAAAGATTCAAATATAGTCACCTACAGCTTAGAGATGGAAATTGCATTTCTGTTATCCTCATCACTGCTGTGTTTTCCCAAATTTCAGCTCGTAATCACAGCCATCAGCCTCATCAAACTGCTTCAGTTTTGGTCTTCTAGAGACCTGCCCTCTTCAGAAGCAGCACCCTCCCCACTGCAGTCAGATAAACCTCTGTCATCTCCCAGCTCCCTCTTCCCACTTGAATTATTTACTGAGGTCATTAATTCTTAGAAAATCAGGCAACAAGGCCCAGAGAAGTGGAGAGAGCCCTTTGCAAGTTTGTGTCTGGGAGTTAATTTGCTGCCTTGCATTGGGAACTGTCCAAAGGGCAGATGTGAAACCCCAAACACGACACAGTGAAATTGCTTCTTGTTGCTCCTTGTTTCAGGTCAGGCAGGTTCTTGTGCCTGGAAATTCCTTTTGTCCAAGATCCACTTGCTGCAGAGGATGAAGTAATCAAAACCTTGGGAGCCTCAGGAATGTACATGGAAAAGCAGAGATGGTGCAGGCTCTGTGCACTCAGGCCAAGGTCACATCCAGGGTGGCTTTGGAGAAGCTCTGGCTAAAACTGACCCAAACAAGCAGTTTAGCAGCAGGAATTGTGATCAGAGGGTGCAGGGTGCAGTCCTGGCCTTGCTCTGAGGCTTTGTGGCAGCACCTGTGTGTTCATGATCTTACCTGGAAAGAATACTCATTCCTGGCTTTGAGCTGTCATGGGAGAAGGGAACAGCACAGGTAATTCTGAGGTTATGATCTAATGGCATTCCACTACCTGGGCAGTTCCAAAGTTCTGGTGGGCAAAAAGCATGTTCTAACTCTTTTTTTAAACCAGGTAGATTTGTGTTAGAGTTCAGTGCAGCCTCTCAGGCTGCAGAGCTGAGGGTTTCTGAGCAAAGCAGCCGGATCTGTGGACTTTCCAGGATGGAGAGCAGAGGAGCTGCCTGGGAGGCTTTGCCATCCCCAGCCTTGGGATTCCAAGGGCTGCTGGGGGAAAATCCTGAGCCAATGTGTAGGGGTTGACTCTGAACCCTCTGGAGTCCCTTCCCACTGGGGAATCTTGGCACCCTGAGAACTGTTTTATAAATATTATAAAGCCTTGCTGTTAATTCACATGTAGCACTATTTTTATTTTTTTTCTGACCTCTGCGAGCCCTGAATGAACCTGTGAAAACACGAAAGGGAAAACATCAAATCTCTCCTGTCTGAAATGATCTATTTATTTTGCTGGGGCTGCCAAAGTGAGAGGCACAGTCCCATCTGTCCTGCAGCACTGGCCAGGCTTCCCAGCTCATCGGGGCAGGCACTGAACAGAGACTGAACTGGAGCAGTGCCAGAGAATTTCTGGCTGGAGTAAAAGCTGGGGAAATGTGGGTGACTCTCACAAAACCTGAGGGAAACACAAGGTCACCATGAGGATCACAAGAGCTGTCCCAGGACTTGAGTTCCTGCACCATTATTGAGGTGTTTGGTGTTTTATTCTCAGAGGTGACCTCTGAGTGAGGGCTCCAAAGAGGAAAACCAGGTCTCCTTTTAGACTCAGAGAAGGGAATTGTTTCAGTCCATTAACCCTGGCACAGAATGCAATTCCAAACAGGGAGAGAGGGGCTGGCAGCAGCCAGGGCTGGGCCAGGAAGGGAGCAGGGCTGGGATCAGCCTCTCTGGGATGGTTTGTGCTGGAAGAGCAGGGCTGGGATCAGCCTCTCTGGGATGGTTTGTGCTGGAAGAGCAGGGCTGGGATCAGCCTCTCTGGGATGGTTTGTGGATGGGAGCAGGGCTGGGATCAACCTCTCTGGGATGGTTTGTGCTGGAAGGGAGCAGGGCTGGGATCAGCCTCTTTGGGATGGTTTCTGGATGGGAGCAGGGCTGGGATCAGCCTGTCTGGGATGGTTTGTGCTGGAGGAGCAGGGCTGGGATCAGCCTCTCTGGGATGGTTTGTGGATGGGAGCAGGGCTGGGATTCTGCTGAAGCAATGAGGCAGGAAAATGATCTGTGAAGAAGGATGGCAGTCAGGGAGGTGGTTTGGGATTTGTCAGGGTCAGGGAGAGATTTCTAACAGAGCCCAAGACAGAGGTTAATCAAGATCCAGGTGAGCACTTTGCAATGTGCAGTTAAAAAACTAAACTTGCCTGAGAAAGACCTTAGAAAAGTGCAGGGGAAAGCACAGAATTTGCTGTAACTCCAGCAGAACTTCCATCAAATTGCATAAGAGATGGTAGGACCTGTCTGGTCTTTGGGGGTTGGAATGAGATGATCTTTAAGGTCCCTTCCAACCCCAACCATTCTGTGATAAATCCAGAATACACTGCTTCTGGGAAGCAAAGGCACTGAAAAATGGTTGCATTTATCTAAGACATCACAACTTCATCTCCTCCTCTTTATTCCCATTAAAATTTTTGGGATAAACTGTTGGTGAGCCAATACTGAGGATACAATCCCAGTACTACTGATCAGGACTGTGGAGAGCACAGCCAGGCACAGAATCCATCTCTGCTTCACTCTTTGAACCCAATTAATATCCAGTGGTTTATCAGCAATTAAATAGCTGATAAATGTTTAAATACTAAAAAATACAGTGAAGAATTCAGGGGGGGAGGAGCAGATATTTGGGAAAGCAGCCCTTATCTGCAGTGAAATACTTCACCAAGGCTTAGAGCTTGAAAATTCATGCAAAAAAAGTATTTGAGGTTACCAATGTTCTTAAAATAATGGTTTTTACAGGACTTCTGAATGAAGTTTAGAGAAGCAGCTTGAAGGTGAATAGTGATGAGAAGAAACCATTGTGGGAAAAGGAATTGTGGATCAGCTCCTCTCACTGTGCTGTGTGAATGTTTGTCAGGGGAACATTCACCACCCACATTTTCTGGGTGATTTTGCAAAAACTGCAATGCCACTCCCTTCTTTTGCCACAAATCCACTTTTTGGGTTTATTATTGAGAAGTTGAAGAAATTTCAGCAGCCTGGTCTGGTGGGAGGTGTCCCTGCCCATGGTCTTTCCAACCCAAACCATCCTGTGACTCTCTGGCTGTAAAAGGGTTTGGAATTCAGGATCCTCTGTTGGATCCACTGGTGGGAATTCATCTCTGGAAAACCCCTGCCTGTGACAAAAGGAGCTTTTTAGAAACTCAGTGCTGGATTGCAGCCAAAAGGGCTCTGATATGTGCTGGAAACAATGCTGGGGCTCTGCTTTTCTCTCTGGTTTTAGTGTAGCTGAATGTGCTCAATATTTTTAATGCTGTGTTCTGCTATAAGGGGGAAAAATATACACTCTATACAAATATTTAATCACTTTATGTGATGTGTCTGAAGTCTGTTCCCCCAGTCTGCTTATCAGGACTTTTCTTCCTGACTTTGTAACTTCAGTTATTCCCTCATCATTGCTCTTCCTTAATGCATGGGTTACATGATGGGACAGAAAAGAAGGGAAAAATCACACAAGTGCTTTTATTTCAACTTCCCTTCCAAAATGTCTTCATACCCACCCTAAACACAGAGGAATTCTACAAAAACAGTGCTATTTTTGCTATTTATTAACATAATATTTTCTTTTCCTTGATCCAGTGCTGATGCAAAAAAACAACCCAAAAAACATCCTTGCTCTTAGGTTTAAATCATGCTTTAATTAGGTTGTTCTAAAATCACCTGTGACTTTATTAATCTTGCACAAATAACAGTTGCTTCCTGTACGTGGTAGCTGGAGAGTAGTGGTTGATATTTGCTTTAAACTGCTTGTTTTGTTAAATGAAGTGCTTGAACTAATTAAAGGCGTTTTTGGGGATATCTCAGCTTTAGCCTAATAAAAGGAGGTGCACACAGACACTTCTTATTGCCCATAAATCTGTTCTTATTGCAACTGTAAACTCTGGAATGGAGTTTTATGGCTCCCATTCCATTGAAAACTGTAAAGGCTGTTACTGATGTTGGATATTTGAATAAAAGCAGGTTTGAATTTTGGGTTTGATTGCTTTTAGTTGTGAATTATGTTGAAGCTGCTGTAGTCATTATCCTAAAAACTATTTAATTAAATGTAAGTATCCAGCTGTGTGTATTTTCAAAGAGCCAAAGTGCTCTAAGATCTTCAGCAGAAGAGCAATATATATAAATATATATATA